>APFE030572889.1:25755-84321 GCA_000404065.3 Pinus taeda
ATTAATAATAATTTATTTCATTAACACATGCTGAAAATTTACCCTAAAAAAAATGTTATTCAAGCATTAATGCATATCATTTTCAGGGTGTTTTTTGCACAATTTTTGTACAAAAAATTGGTTTTCACTGTCATTTTTAAAACATGTTAAAAATTTACCATTAAAAAAATGTTATTCTAGCATCAACGCTTTTCGTTTTCAGGGTGTTTTTTGCACAATTTTTACACAAAAATTTGGTTTTCACTATCATTTTTAAAACATATTGAAATTTTACCCAAAAAAAAAAAGTGCTATTCCAACATCAACACTTTTCATTTTTAGCATTGTTTTTCATGTTTTTTGGGGGTTTTTGGCTAGAGTTCTCGTTTTGAGTTTATCGTTCTCGTTTCAAAGTTTACATTGTTACATGTTAAATAAAAGATTTGATTGGGAAAATTTTAACAAAAATAGTTTAAAAATAGTGTTTTTTATAATATTTTGTCAAAAAATAATTATTCACATAAAAATTGAAGTGAAAACAGAATAATACAAATATTAAACATATAACAACAATAAATGAATATTTATCCTTCTTATAAAATCTCAAAGTCAAAACATTACATATATAACAAATGAATAATTCTCAAAAATGAGCTTGATTTGCAAGTATAACTTAAATTTAATCAACCATATCATATAATCCATCCTCATCATATTCTAGAGTTTCATTATTGTCTTCTTCCACAGTATTTTATGCTTCAATTTAGTCATTTTCATTTTTCGATGAATCTTTGATGTCTGCAAATCTCCCAAAATATCTCTTTCCAATCATTCCATCTAACGGTGGTTGAGGTTCCTTTGTCTATTTTTCCACATGTGATTCATTAAAATCTCATTTCCTCAAACCAACTTCTTGCATTGCATATGGAATAAATTGAATAGCATTAATTTTTTGTTAAATAAAACTACATTATAGTGAGTCTTTTTCAATGGGCTTATTTCTTTCTTTTTGTAGGCACCGTACTAATGTTATATCTAATCATCAAATACAAAATAAATAATTAAGTAAATTAGTATAAACAAAATATAATATATATATATATATATATTGAAATTCAATTTTATATAATAAAATTTTCTTGAACTTTAGAATAAATCCAATTTGCAAACTCTTTCATTTGAACATATATCTATAAGATAGTTAATTGATGCCTATGGTTTTTTATAAATGTTAAATGACTCTCATTTTTCATCTTTATCTTGTTAGTTTTCTTACAATGGCATCATGAACCAGTTCTTGGCTATGACTTTTTCTATCCACTCAATTCAGAAGAACAGGTTTATAGTTATCATTTTTTATCCAAGATTCTACATGATTGAGCTTACAATCATTTATAATTGGTTGATCTCCACAACCAATAATATTTGACTTTTGCTTGTAACATGAAATAGTGAAAGTTCAGTTAACTTGTACATAAATAATAATAATAAAATAACATTAATCAAAATACAATTTCAATGTCTTATCATGTAAGTTGCATCCTTGAATTTGATTTTTCCTTAAAGATTGATAATAGCATTACAATTGTGTGTCCAAATGAAATGTCACAAATCTCCAAAGTGGAAATGTTGTGACTTCTTGAAATCCTGTAACCACTTTATTAAAAGATTTATAACTATAAGGCTTGTTATCATATCCAATGTTTGGGAAATTGAAACCACGAGGTATCTACAATAACTAGGGAATATTCCAATTTAGGTATAAGATTTGCAATGCCTTCACAATCCCCCCTGTATTATTTGATATTAGACAATATTGAGCCCATTCCAAATATAATTATTAAGACGATGATCAAGTTCAACATTCTTAAAGCGTTTCTTTCTCATCCTTTCCAACTTGTTTTTTTCAATAAATGTTTTTAAACTATCTAGTGCTCCATTTGCATCATTCTTTGACATCTTTAATGAAATAAACAAATTTGTGTAAAAGTAATAAAATAAAAATAGTTTACGTATAAATAAAATGAATCTACAAAGCAAACTACATTTTTGAATGCAAGATAAAAATCTTTTAATGTTGTTGTAGAACTTGAATCTAGGTAGTTGTGTACAACATCGTCCTAACTCTCTTCATTCAACATTGTAACCATTTGTTCTTGTATTTTCATATAAACCTTATGAATGAATAAATAAGGTAATAAATGTTAATATAGTGATATGTATATATAACAAATACTACCAACAACAATATGTTATATTTAAAAGAAAATTATAATTCAAAAATAAGTAAAAATAATTCAACAAACTTACTTTTGAAATTCTTTGCACATTTCATTCAATGATAATTAACTTGACTTCACACGAGATAATATTGATTTGACAAGTTTTTCATCCTTCACTTCTTGTATTTCTCTCCAAGGTGTGATAGTAACATCATCTGGAATATTCTTAATTTCAAAACATGTCTTACTGTTGGTACATATTAAGGGTTTAGACTTTTTAACCTTCTTAATTTTTATGCCAATTTTCTCCCGTGTGTTGAAAATCTCATCAATCAATTCTCATATATCCCCAGTTCTAAATGCAAACTGGAAAATGTTATCCATACCTCTATCTGAATTTACTTTACCACCATTTGCATTGATTTTTTCTTCAATTTGATAACCTATTTCCATACATGTTCCTTCTGAAATCTTAGAGAAACACTTGCCTTATTCCCACCACATTTTTCTTCAAATTCACTATGAATAAATCTAACCCTTTGGATGAAAGTCATAGACATCCTATATTTATTATTTGTATTATGATCTCATGCTTATAACTTTGCTTGTGTATCTGTTAAACCACCATAAATTATACATGTCACTGTTTCAAAACGCATGTTATTGGGATATTCCTCCATCAATTGTCTTCTAGCCTTTGCAGAATCGTTCCCCCCAATTACATAATATTTGTATTCAAAACATCTTGACCTAACAAATCATGCCTCTTTGTTGGGAACTTGATTGTATCAATAAAACCCACATAATCAACCACATGTGTATATGAATTGTACCTAATCAATTTTTTCAAATTATAAACATGCAGGTGGTGTGGCTTTCTAATTTGATATTTATATTTTACTTCATTTGGCTTAGAGAATTCACTAACATTAAGATGAAATGTATGGTTGTCACCAATTCAGTTTCTCTTCATTAACTGATTTTGAATGGAATTTTGTTTTGTTTTAATAATGGGATCCTCTAAATCAACACCTGGTGTTATGATTTCCTTGTTGCCCTTATATTTTTCACAATAATCTTCACTAGTGCTCATGATTTTTTTAGAATGACCAACTTTTGATTTCTTCCTCCTATTGGGTAACAGATTTTCTTCTAAATAAATAATCTCCTCATCATCAACTAGAAGGGAGACATCCGTGGGCATTCTTCATTTTTGTCTTTTATAGCTCTTTTCCTTTTCAACAATAGATCTAATTTCAGTGTCCCTAATGGCAACATATTCTTCAGCTTCAACGTCCACATCTTCAAAGCTAACATGTCTAGCTTTACTAGATTTTTGTTGATCCCCTTTATGTACTCTTGTAGTTTCATGAACTATTGTTTTTTTCTTTCTCCTATCTTCTTTTGTCTCTGTGTGAAAATTGTTAATCACATTTATAATATTTGGCTATAGGTAATAAATTTCCTCCAACATAATTGAAAGACTCTCAGCAAAATCCTATCAAACAAAATATAATATGTCAATGATAAATAAGTTATAAAACATATAATGATACTTACAATAATGAATAACACAAATATAAATAAGCAAACTTACAATGTTATTTGCAATATTGATTATGATTTCTTCACACATTTTTGTAGAATCTTCATTTGTGTCATACCTAATCATTAAGAGACGATATCTAACCTTCTCATGTGTCTTGGGCAGTTTTGTAAGAACATAAACAGTATCGGTATTTGGCACTAGACATATTTCTCATACTTTGCCCATCTCCTCATAATTAACATCAATGTAAATCATACCTCAATATAAATATGTGTACACCTTTGTTGCTTTCTTTATCTCTAACATGCCATGTAAATTGTGTTTTATCTATTTCTAGTGTCTTCTTCCATTATGAAATAATATTCAATGGATTTGAGGAGCCAGTTGCTTGAATTTTACCATGTGTCTCAGTTCAGTTTCGTTCAACAATATTCATAGAGGGTCCAACTGAAACTTTAGATGATGTAATTATTGCCTTTGTTCCAGAAATATTCACAGAAACTTTCTTTGATGTCATTTTCCTAATTAAAAAATAAAGAAATGTGTGTTTATATCTCAACACTTTAATTTTAAAATTTTAAATAAAAATAAAAACTATAAAATTTAATTTTAAAACTTTAAAATAAAAAATTTAAAAGAACAATAAAAAATGATAATTTAAATAAATTTAAAATAAATAAATAAATTATGACTGGGCTGGTGTGCTCGCAACCCTGTGGTCCCTAGAAGGCGATGGGCTAGTTCTGGAAATCGGCCCCCCGCCTACCAAAGAGCTACAGGCCTGCGGGCGCGCCCATCTTGCCCCAATTTAAAAAGAAAAACAAACAAAAACAAAAATTCTTTTTTTAATAAATGTAAATTTTTTTCAAGGAATCGTTTTTTTTTTTTTTGTATCCCAGAAAAACCCAATAGCCTGCCTAACATGTAACTACTAATAAACCTCTGGGGTTCTAAGACCTATCCCCTTTGCCCTAAACTAAGTCACCTCAGGGAAATTTGAACCTATGTTTGTCTTATTTCAACGATTTCATAAATTTTGAATTAATGAATTGAGCTTCCTCCCAAGACAAATAAAAGAGAGAATATATATATATATATATATATATATATATATAATGAACACTGGGATTTCCATTTCAAAGCCCTAAAAGATTGATTTTTTTTCTCTCCTAAAATCCTATAAATATGAGTTTTTTTTTCGTATTTTTCCTTTCAAAAAAAAAAAAAAAAATTGAAATAAATATGTGTATGTGTTGGGCGGGGGGCAGGGGGCTGCTTTTCCCCTAGAATATGATATTAAAAGAAAAAATCTTCCAAAAAAAAATAGTGAAAAAAAATAGATTTTCAGCATAAAAACAATAAAACAACATATTTTCTCCAAATTCCTTTTTAAATGGTCAAAAAAGAAGGAAATATAATCTTTGAAATACGAAAAATATCTTATTGAATGTCTTCTCGATAACAATGTAGCTCCTCCGCAAAATTGCTCCAAGCTTTTTAGCAAATTAGCCAGAAGACTTGATGTGATGTAAGGAATAGAAACAATGAAAGTTATTATATAGCAAAGATTGTGAGATTACTTAAATGTTTCTTGAGTGTGAAATTAAAATTAAAATTAATAAAAATTAATATATAGTTAATATTATAGGTTTAGATTAACTTTGGTTAAATGTGGAATAAAATATAAATTATAAGCATTAACTTAATTCCCTAGTTAATATTCAATAATTTAAATAAAAGATTTATTTTAATTTCGAATGAATACATTATAGGAAAATTTGAATAGAAAATAGGTTCAAATTTTTCAAGACAATTTTAGTAGGATGTTTTGAAATAAATTTTAGAGGGAAATATTTCAAACAAAGTTTTTGGAGGGAAAATTTTTGGTGAAAATATTTGAGGGGAAACTTTGGAGGGAAATTTTCATTTTCTAAGCTATAAATTGTCATTGGGAGAGAGTGTATTTGTATCATTCAACACCTTATGTGAAAAGTCATGGATTCTTTTGATAGTGAAGTTTCCTTTTCTGTAGCATAATGGCAGAAGTGTCCTCAGACACATAATTTTATTAATCAAGAAAAAATAATTACATAATTGAATTGCAAGAGCTTACACCCGAACAACACAAACACTCTTGCAATGAGCTATTTATAAGCTCCATGTCCTAACTACCTCAAATTATGGATCACTTATTAAACAACAAGTGTCCATTTACAATAAATGCTATTCAAACCAATTAGCTAACTAATCTCCTAAAATAGAGCCTAAGATACGACACATTTGGAGAGTCATATCTAGTTACAACAATATGCTAATTCTAAAATTCTCCATTAAATAATTAAACATTCTAGAATAATAATTATTAATTTAATATCTTAAATTAATAATTATTTTATTCTAATTTTATTCTAATTTTATATCCTATGATAAAATTGTATTTTTGGATCATCTAACATTCCCCCCTATGATCCAAAGATACGATTGTACACAAGGATGACCAAGTTCATCCCTTGAACTTAGTAAATTGTATTCTGCCAGCGGTTTTGGTGGAAAATGTCGGAGATCTGTCTGTCGAAGACAATAAACTGGTTTGAGAACATCTTTGGCAATGAGCGACCTGATATGATGATACTTGGTGTCCACATGCTTTGTCTTTGAATGAAAAACTGGGTTCTTGGCAAGTTTGATGGCTGACTGGCTGTCGATGAACAATGATGTAGCTTCTGCCTGAGAAATGCCCAAGTCCTGCAAAATTCGGCGCAACCAAACAATTTCACATGCTGCTTCCCATGCTGAAATGTACTCTGCTTCTGCTGAAGAAGTGGCCACTGTAGCTTGCTTTTTACAACTCCAAGATACTGCTGCTGACCCCATATTCATTAAATAACCTGATGTTGATGCTCGATCATCAATACTCCCAGCAAAGTCGGCATCAGAATATCCACCAAGTACAAAATTTTTAGTCTTTGTGTAAAGAAGACCAAAATCTTTTTTTCCTTGGATATATCGAAGAACTCTTTTGGCTGCATTCCAGTGGCTGTCTCATGGTTCCTGCATAAAACGTGAAAGAATACTGACTGCATAAGATAGATCAGGACGAGTATTTGTCAAATAAATCAAGCTGCCAATCAACTGTCTGTAAGTTGTACTGTCCACCTTTTCCCCCCCTTCAAATTTTGAAAGTTTCAAGTTTTGCTCCATGGGGGTAAGAACGGGCTTTGCAATCTTGCATGCCAAATCGCTGAAGAACCTCTGCTGCATACTTACTCTGAGAAATGAAAATATGATGTGGACATTGGAAGACTTCAACTCCAAGATAGTAGTGAAGTAATCCCAAATCTGTCATCTTAAAACCGGCATGTAACTCCTTTTTCACCTGCGTAATATGATCATCATGATTGCCAGTGATGATCAAATCATCTACATACATAACAAGAATGACCAAGTATTTTCCCTGTTGTCGCACATACAAAGTATCATCAGATTCACTTCATTGAAAACCAACTTTCTTAAGATATTCATCCATCTTTGCATACCAAGCTCGGGGAGCTTGTTTTAATCCATATAAAGCCTTGATCAATTTGTAGAGTTTATGTTCTTGTCCTTCAACTTCAAAACCTGGCGGTTGGGTCATATACACTTCCTCCTGTAAATCCCTGTTGAGAAAAGCACTTTTCACATCCATTTGATGAACTTTCCATCCTTTTTGAGCAGCCAATGCAAGTGTTAATCGGATGGTGTTCCATTTTGCTGTTGGAGCAAAAGTTTCTTTATTATCAATGCCTTCCTGCTGCACAAAACCCTTTGCGACAAGTCATGCTTTATACTTTTCAAGTTCTCCCTTCTGATTATACTTAATTCTGTAAACCCATTTGCATCCTATGGGTTTAACATTTGCTGGACAATCAACAAGTTTCCAAGTGTTGTTATCAGTTACTGCTTGATATTCTTCAACCGTAGCTTGTTGCCATTCTTTAATTTTTACTGCTTCTTTGTATGTGGAAGGTTCAGTAAAATCATTTACTATTAAGGAAAAATTGCCTTCACTTCTGTGTGCCCTTCGGGTGCCTGTTTTATTCTTCTCATCAGGATTTACATCTTTCAAAAGTTGAACTACCCATTTTGGTAGTTGGTGCTCACTTGTTTGTGCTTCTGTAAAGTCTCCATCATTGTAAAGAGGATTAATATAAATTGATGTTCATTGTTCAGGTGAAGAGTGTGGAGAATCACTGTCAGAAGAACTGTTGCTGCTTGGAGATGCGGATGAACTGCTAGAAGACCCAGATGATGGTGTTGATGTAGATGGACTGGATGACTCATCTTCAGAGCAAGGAAAATCAAGTTCATACCAATTTGGTGAATTTGGTTGACTTTGCATTTTTCCATTTCATTTACTTCCCTTAGTTTCTAACTTGTGAAGAAGATTTTCAATTTCTTCGGCACTTTTACTCTCAGTTTCATCAAAAATGACATCCCTGCTCACAATGAATTTTCCATTGGTCAAAAGACGATACCCTTTCTTCTCATCAGAATAGCTAATCATTGTGCATTTTAAACTTCGTGATTCAAGCTTAGTTCATTTTTCTTTCGGAACTAAGGCATAAAAAACTGACCCAAAAACTCTAAGATGTTTAACTCGAGGTTTGAAACCAAACCAAGCTTCATAAGGTGTGATTCTGTCTAAAGAAGCAATTGGAGATCTGTTTCTTAAGTAGACAGCTGTATGAATTGCTTCCGCCCAATATGTTGGACTTTCATCTTGAAAGTTAACATGGATCTCGCCATTCCTAACAAAGGGCGATTCATTCTTTCGACTACTCCATTTTGCTGTGGAGTGTAAACATTAGTAAGATTTTGTCTTATGCCACTTTTACTGCAATAAGTTTTGAATTCATTCGAAGTGAATTCTCCCCCATTATCTGTCCTGAGAGTACTTATCTTTTCTTTGACTTCATTTTCAACAAGTTGGCAAAAAATTTTAAACTTATCAAATGCTTCTGATTTGTTCTTCAAAAAGTAAACCCAAGTCATTCTGCTGAAATCATCGATGAATAGTAAGAAATATTTGCATCCACCAAAGGAAGTTTGTAGTGGTCCACAAACATCACTGTGAACTAGTTGTAGCCGCCTGTTTGCACGCCATGAACTTGTTGGAAAAATTTCTTGATTTTGTTTTCCATAAATGCAATTTTCACATTTTGCATTTTCCCTTTTGAAAGTGGGAATTCCTTTAACCATTCCTTGTTTCTGCAATTGAGAAAGATGCTCAAAATTATGTCCATATCTCACATGCCATAGTCTTATAGGTGAAATACCTGTAGTCACTGCCCCTGCAAAATCAGAATGCCTTGGAATAACTGTCCCTTTCATCGGTAACAGTTTTCCATATTCATAACCTGTCATGACTGTTTTCAAGTTTTGTTTCACTGAATTAATATTCACTAAACCATCTTCCATAATCACCTGATGTCCTGCTTGTCGAATCGTGACTAAAGAGAGCAAATTTTTCTTAAAACTAGGTACATACCATACGTTGGAAATCATTTTTTCTCCAATGCCAGGGAGAAAAACTTTTACTGCACCTTTGCCATAAGGAATATGTTTTGTATCACCAGCAAGAAAAATGGAATTAAGTTGGCAATCTTGAAAATTCCAGGAAAAATCACATCGACAAGTCATGTGCTGAGTTGCCCCGGAATCCAAGATCCAGGCATCTTCATAGTCACTTCTAAGATGAGATGAAATTTGTGATGCTGGCGAGGAAGTAAAAACATATTCTGAGTTATCTTCATCTTGATCGTTGGCAAATTATGCTGAATGCTGCTGAAACTTGGGAATTTTAAGTGAAGTTCGACAATCTTCAGCATAATGGCCAACTTTGTTACATATTCGACACACAATTTGACTTAAGTCTCTTCCTCTTCCTGAAGATTGTCCTCTGCCTCTTCTTTGAATTCTATGTTGAGATTGTCGTCTACCTTGATTACTATATCCTTGTCCTTGAAAATTGCCTCTTTCTTGATTGTATCCTCTGCTTTGAAAATTATTTCTTCCTCCTTTGTTAAAATTGTTTCCTCTGCTTTGACTTCGACCTTGATTATGTGGTTCTTGATTTTGATTCCCTCTGCCTCTGCCTCGAGAACTGTCTGTTGATGACTTACTAGTGTTGGCCTCTGTGAGGAAAACATCTTCACCAACTTTCTTCTTCTTCCCAAAGGTTTTATCATGTTGAGTCAACATTTCACAGAGTTCATCAAACTTTAGTTTCTCTAATTTCCTAGTTACTTGTAGAGTCTCCAAAAAATGCATGTAGGAAGAAGGAAGTCCAGAAATTACAATTGTGACCATAAAGCTATCATCAATTGCGGGAAAACCAGCATTAATACTTTCTTGCCTAATATTCTTAAGTCTTGAGATATATTCAAGAACATCACCGCCTTCAGTTAATTTTTGTTGCAACAATTTTAATTGTAGATCAACTTTCTTTGATTCAGGCTGAGTATCAAAGAGGTCTGTTAAAGGTTTTCAAGGCAGACCATGCATCTGTAGCATTTTCTATATGGACATACATTTCATCATTCACAAAAGATTTAATAAGAGCTAAGACTTTAGCATTCTTGATTTCCCATTTTGCTAATGCAGCTGCATCTGTGGGTTTATTCGGCTTAACATCTCCATCACATATACCCTGCCATAATTCATTGTAAATGAGAGTGCTGTCGATGAGACGATGCCATGCTTTATAAGATTTTGTGCCTTCAAGTTTGTCAGAATCAGAAAACAAATTAATCAACTTAGAAATTTTAACATTGAAGAGTCGCACCAAGAATCAAAATAGAAATGACAAGATAATCATCACAACACACCACGCAAAAAACACGATCTATCGGGGCTTGGCCTTGACCCTCGAATAGTCGTCAAAACAGGAGAAAATTGACTTAGCTTTGCACTTGGCTCTAGTCAATTTCTCAAAAATTACAGGGAAACTTTCAAAATTTGACTTTTACAATGATGCTCATGCAAAACTTGGTAAAAAAAAGTTACCCCCCCTCAAAGTAAAATTACTTTGAGTTACACTAATTCCCTTTTTAAAAAAAAATTACAAGTAAAATCTCCTTATTACTCCAAAACTTTACAGATCACCTTATTTCTCCAAATATTTACAAAATCCTTATTACTCCAATTACATAAAATTATATACCGCATCTCACCCAATTACAAATTACAAACTATATATTACAAAAACCTTATCTCTCCAAATTACACACTATTAAAAAAACTTTATGATTCACCTTATTTCCCATTAAAAAAACTTTATTATTCACCTTATCCATCCATTAACATTACTCTCTTTTCTTTTTAAAACTCCCAAACAAATGAATTTTACGAACAAAACTGTGAATAAATATACTTTTAAAGCATATATCATGCTTTTAAAAAAAAAGCACATCCTTTAACCATTTAAACTAACTCACGTTGGCTTTTAAAAATCCACGCTGGTTTGCTCACGCTGGCTCTTTGCAGTAAATTATGAATGCTCATGTTTCACTCTGGCTTCAATGTGGATTCAAAATCAAGTTAAGAGATGAAGAATAGTCCATTTGTTGCTAGCCAAGTTGAGATTGCGGCCTTCGTCAATTATAATTCTCTGCTTTGCACAAAACACCATATCTGACAAATCCACAGGCAGACTAGCGGATTCTACCAGATTTGCACTTCGAATTGATACCAGTTTTGGCGGCGGTAGCAGCGCTAGAACTAGAGGCAGATGCAAACCCAAATGAATTAGAACAAGTAGGTAATAAGTTGGGTATTGTTACTAGATTCTTCAAATTGAAGGCCCATAGATCTGCGAAGTTTATGAAACTCTGAATTTCTACCACAGCTGTCATACAACAAGCTTTCTCGGAAATCGAATATACAAACCTTAACCAAATTTGCGGATTTTATAGAATATACGAGCCTGGACCTTGACCAGATTTATGGGTTCTTCAGAAAACCCATATTGTTACAGACTTTCTTCGTGGCATTCATTTTGTTTACTAGACGTATTTTGTAATCTACCCCACCAAAACAGAATGTGTAAAGTGGGCATTAGAGTAAATAATACAATAAGAAAGCTACTATTGTGGATCGTATTCTGTGAAGCTCTTTCAAGCTGTAACTTTCAAATCATTCAACCCAGCATCTTGCAACAACTGAATTAGAGGACGTTATGGATGGTGCTATTCGAACGTGCAGCCTCCATTCACATCCACCGGCATGCTGTAATTTACCAAACCAATTAAAGACCCAAAACCATTAAAATGAAAATCCAGCTGCCGCAGATTGATTTCCTCGGATGAATGAATTCACTCAAACAATTTGAATAAGACACACAGATTTTCATTTGCTGCTTTTAAAAAATGATTTTAGAAATGGCAGATCTAAAATCAATAAAAAAATTTGCAAATTTCATACCAATATTTTGCTGATTACTTCAATGGAGTTTTCCAAAAACTTATAGAGCTGGAATCTCCTCTTCACATCCACTGCAGCATTACTGGAGCTCTGATACCACAATAATGGCAGAAGTGTCCTCAGACACATAATTTTATTAATCAGAAAAAAAAAACAATTACATAATTGATTTTGCAAGAGTTTTACACCGAACAACCAAACACTCTTGCAATGGGCTATTTTAAAGCTCCATGTCCTAACTACTTAATTATGGATCAGTTATTAAATAAACAAGTGTCCATTTACATTATGTTGTTATTCAAACCAGCTAGCTAACTAATCTCCTAAAATAGAGCCTAAGATACGACACATTTGGAGAGTCATATCTTGTTACAACAATATACTAATTCTAATTGTCTCCATTAAATAATTAATCATTCTAGAATAATTATTAATTTAATTTCTTAAATTAATAATTATTTTATTTCAATTTTATAACCTATGATAATAAATTATTTTTGGATCATCTAACAGAAAGATATACATTCCAAGCCCAAAGTCACTACACGAGATTTACATGGGGATATATCAACTAAGGAAAAATATTTTATGTAATCAGAAACCAAATATTAAAATTTATAAAAACTATATATGAAATATCGAAAATATTTCAAGAAAGAGTTTGTATCCAATGAAACAATACGAAGGAAATAATTTTGCAAGGAAATCCAAATATGACATGGTTTGGGAATCTCACTAGGATTGTGAGACCCTGACATAACCATCAACAAAAGTTGAAGTGTCTCAAATTCCTGACAAGTTCCAAAACTTTTAAAAGTTAGATAACTATATTTTGAGAAGTGAGTTACATCGAAAATTACATGTAGACAACTACTATCAGTTAAATTAATAGGATCACTATTATTCGGATGCAATCTATCTACAACACTAGTTTGATTATATTCTACAACCTCAATAAACAAGTTACTCAAGTCATAAGATCCTTATAATAAAAAATATAGATATGAATGAATCTGAGAAAACTCATGAGAAAACAGATTTGAAGGGTTGTCCTCATGCAAAACAGGAGATGATAAGGGATGGAATGGATGTTCTATGACTTGATTTCTTTATTATTCATCATGGATATCCTTTCTACCTTATGTCAATTCATTATTCTTCTTATTGGGTGGGAGTTCCGAGTAGCAAGACATACAAGAATTAGGAAACAAGGAACAAGGAGTTGAAGAAGAAGCTTCCATGAGAAAATATTCTTTGACCAAAATATGCTCTTGATCTAAATATTTCAAATCAAAATTTGCTTGAAGAACTGAAAGATTGGTGGGTGCACTTGGGCATTCATCACCATGTACATGAAAAAAATCAACTTCATCATAATGATGATTTCCCAAGACTTTACTTGATTGATTAGGAAAATTGATTTCACTTGACTAATTATTGAGATTATTATACTCAAGTTTAATCGAGAATGAAGAAGCATTATCTTGACATGGAGGACTTTGAAAAATAGTAGAAACATTGAGAGAATCTTCACCTTTCTACTCCTCTACCTATGAAATGTGACTACCTTGCACCTGATCACTACTTGTTTGTGGAAGAGATTGATCAAGCGGATCAAGGGTAAAGGGATTATGATAAAGAAATGATAGAGGATGACATGTTTCCAAATCAGATTCATGAATGAATTTATGAGTGTTAATATATTCTTGCCGAATGGATGGATCAATGTTCACCTTTGGCTCCATAAACCATTCCAATGTTTCCTCCATCGGATTTGGAACATGAGGAATATATGAAGGTTAAAGATACATATCATCCATTTGATTTTTAAATTTCCCATATTTGAAATTATTACAAGGAAGCACCCATGTTGGAACTGGAAAAGGAGGAGGACAATGCCCAAAATGAATATTAGGTTCCTTCTCTGAAATTAGAGGTGTCTCATGATTTGCAAAAATTTTGGAAACATAAACATTAAGGGTTTTAGGCTCACCATGTAGAGAGATATTAACCAAATTCTTAAACTATTGTTTAAATAAATCCCAATCCATATATTATTCAAGAAATTCAAAAGACAGGTGAAGGAATCAATTAGAAAAACCCTTAATTGATTCATTAGGGTTCATTCTTAGTTGATTAACTCTTTTAAGGACATCCTGATAGTCATACTTGTTGAAGGCTAAATGAAGTGTTCAAAATAATAAATAGAAGTGAGTGGTAGGGTATGACACCATCAGTTAACTAGACCTTAAAGTGCGAGGAAAAAAAGAATACAAGCCACATCTTCACAATCAATTTCATAGTATCCACAAAAATTAAGAAAAATATATGCATGCTCAACCATGGATGTATCACCCTCACCATCAAACTTGAATTGAGACAATACATCAAGAAGTCTATTAGTGATAAAAAGTTTACCATCAAATATATTGGAAAACATCCTCGAAGTATGATTTGGGGAAGATCCATTTAATATAAGAGTTTCAAAACAGACTCAATAGGTACAACTTGTCATCTAGCCCTCTTTATAGCCCCAATTGTTGAAGGTGCTAGAAATCCTTCAACCAAGGGGGTCTCCTCGATGTGAAGGCCCGATTAGATATGACACCACTTGGAGTAGGATCCCCATCCAAAGTATTGACCTGACTATCATAACTCTAAGTTTTTCCTTGACTACGATATATAACATAAGAGATTATGCACATAACCTTTGAAATCAGCAAGTAAGTTCACACTGCAAAACACCAATTCCAATGTGTAAAAGGATGCCTTCACGAGAGGGAAGAAAGAGTGCATCTCTAGAAGGAATGTAATAGCACCATCCTAAGAGAGGCACATGGGAAAAAGGAAATATTTGTTATTTATCTAGTGAAATAGTTTACATAGACACAATGAACATTAAAGAAAATACAACACATATTCCATAAGATAAGTAACAAGGCCAATGAAGTAGTTCAATTTACTTAGTGCATATGAGAAAAACATATACCATGAACACCAAAAGAATAGTCTTACAATATTCATGACACATGCATGAAAATTTGTTATCTCAATGAGCTTCTGATTATTAGGTAAAAGCTCCAAGTACACAATTACAATGGCGAGCCACTAGCTCCAATAGTGGAAAATTAAGTCACTTATTTCTTCTCTAAAGAATGATCTTCTCTCCTATGTTAAAGTAGAGAAGCCAAGGCTCGCTCACTAAAGGTTGAGCCTCCAAAATAATTTTCTTGAGTTATGAGGTTTTTTTATAATAAGAGGAATGAATTTTCATATCCACTATGACTCCTGAGTTTCTGTTAGGACTCGTGCTTCTAATGTGACCTTTGGACTTATATGTGACTTTTGGACTTTTCCTAAAGAATCTTTTGTCCATATATGACTATGTGACTTCTCATATTCCACATATGACTCTTGGACTTCTACTCATTACATTTTTTCCTTCCCTTTCAATAATTAAATCATTACATCCATAAATGATGTGGAAAGACACATGGACACACATAACATTGTGATGAGACTAGTACAAGTCACAACTTGACAATGATGACATGGACTTCATGGTGAGATGGAAAGCCCAAGCTATTCTTCTTGTTGTTATGTCTTTTATATTCATGATATTTATGTACAATACTTCATCTTCATGAAAGATTTTCTTTGTTCTTCTTCTTCACCCTTGAAGGGGCTAAAAGTAGTGAGTCTTCACTGTGATCTTGATCTTCTCATTTCCGTTCCAATCTAGCATCCCTTCATCTTCTTGTTCAATGATCAACTTGTATTTATCGCTTCATAAGTGACTTCTAGAATTGTATCCTTCTCCTTCTCTTTGCTCACCATCATGTCATGTCAAGATATAGTACCTACAATTGAAAATTACTCATGATAAGATGAGATCAGTCTGGAAAACTCCTAGTATAGATTACTTCATGAAAATAATTGATTAAGAAGGAACTAGAAAATGGATAGGGAAGAAGGCTCATGGATTGCATAGTGCATAGTTTCAAAGGCCAGGAGTGGAGGAATAATACTTGTGACTGCACAATGCATAGTTCTGGAGGACTAGGAAGGAAGATTCTATAGTTGTGAAGATCAGTGAAGTAGGCTTGCCCACTGAGACTACAAAATGCATAGTTTTAGAGAGAGAGAGAGGTCAAGGGATAATACAATTATGTAGCTCAGGAAGGTAGGGAGGTAGCTTTTTTCTTGCCACTGTGCAATGTGTAGCAGGAGATTGACAGGGAGGCTTTATTGCGTAGTTGTGGAGGTTAGGGGGTCAATATTGAGCACCATGACTACATAATGCATAGTTCTTGGAGGCAGTGACCATGCATTATGTAGTTCCATAAGGCAGGGATGCAATGTTGATGCTTACTATTGTGAAATTCATAGTTCCTAAGTGGTAGGATGTGGCCAAGTTGGTTGGGAAAGAAACTTTCCAGAATTTGGCTAAGTGTGGGATCAATGAGGCATGAATGAAACCAAGGTTGAGCTTGAACATGATCACACACTCTGAATAATTGACAACATAACACTGAATACTCAGTACTCAGAACCAAGATGATCCCCTTATTGTGATGACAAAACAACATTCTCCTCCAAGAGCGACACTTAGGATACACTTTGTGATGATAGTGACGACACTAGTACGAAAATTCATACAACTTTGGGAATGAGTCTAATACATGTATACATGATAGATAAGACCCATTGGTACCAAATTGTAACATCCCTGGTGAAAATTCCATGTAATACAAGTTGATAAAGGAAAAATAATAACCACGGTTGATGGGACACTTGTTCCAAGTTGAATGTTGGGCAAGACATCCTAGTGTGGGTGCTCATTGGGTTTATTAATGGCTAAGGAAATTGGAAAAGGAAATGGCTAAGTCTTTGGAAAGGAAAAATGGAATTTTTTGCACATTTATTTATGAAAACAATGGAAATTGGGAGAAAATGGAGGTGAAAGGTCACAGGTTACATGTGAGGAGGAAAATGAAGGAAAATGAAGAAAATAGAGGCCTCATTCATAAAAAGGCTTATGAGGATTAGTTCACAGACTTTTGTTAGTTCAATTTTGGAGCTCCCTCATTATTCTCTCTCTCTCTCTCATTCTTGGATACTTAGAGTTTTCTTGGAGAACTCTTGAAGTGTGTGGCATACTTGGAGTTTTGGAGCAAGAAGGCAAAGGAAGAGTAGGAAAGAACAAGAGGATGAGATCAACAGCTACAGTGGATTTTTCTTGCAGGTACCGAGTTACATGTATGTCTTCCTCACTAGTTTTGGCATGCATGGCATATGCATGTGGATTATTGAGCCTAATCTGTCACCGGCATGGAGGATTGCCTAGATTGATAGTGGATTTCCTAGCCTTTCCATTTCCTAGATAACCATGGCGATTGTGGGTTCATTTCCCTGTTTTGTTTGGTTAGTTCTCATGTTTCCTTAACTTGGGTTGAGTTACTAGTCCTGGAAGCCTTGGTTGGAAAAACGCTTTGGAAGCCCACAATAAATTGTGGGTTGAGTTATTAGTCCTGGAAGCCCTATAACAAGTGTGCTGGAAGCCTTGGTTGGAAAAACACTTTGGAAGCCTAAAATAAATTGTGGATTGAGTTATTAGTCCTGGAATCCCTGTAACAAATGCTCTGGAAGCCATGTAATAGCTTGGGTTGAGTTACTAGTCTTGGAAGCCTTGGTTGGACAAACACTCTAGAAGATCAGAATAAGTTGTAGGTTGAGTTAGTAGTCCTGGAAGCCTTGGTGAGACAAATTCTCTAGAGCTCTGGAAGGCTTAGATAGAGACCAACCTGATGATGGTTATGTGATGTCTGACTGTGAGGTGGAATCACTGTTTTGATGGGTTGAGGGGGATGGCCTATGGAATCCATGAATGGTTTTGGATTGATTTGTTTTATGAGATCCCACATTCATGCTTGGAATATGGCATGGGGGTGAATGGCTAAAGAGAGATTTTGCTAAACCATTCTATGGTCAGGAGGAATGTAGAAGTCCCATCTCGGGTTTGGATTTTGCATCATCAATATGATGTTTTTTATCATATTTATATTAGTATTATACTGGTTTATATGTGGATCATAAGGTTGTGATTTAATTGGTATTTTGTTTGCTATTATGCTGGTTATGTATGTGTTTTATGACAATAGCTATGTATGGCTCTCATCATGTTTTTATTTTTAAATTAATGAACAATGTATCTATGACCTAATGGATGAAATGGAAGTTAATGTGTTGAGGCATCAATGCTTCTTAGCTGAGTATGAGACCCCTATGCTCAAATATGTTATTTACACTTGTAGATTACATATTAGTGATATGTTTGATGAAATGGCTGTCATGGCTAGTAGGGGTCCAGTCAAGGTCTTATTCAAGTAATTGCATTTGTACTGCCATTTCCTTGTTATCTTACTGTTCTAAAGGTGTCATTCTATTCTGGGTAGTGACCTGGTCTCTGGCCTTGAAAAAGTTGCTCAAATTATGGAGACGTTGGCACAACACTGAGTAAAATAGTCCCTGGATGTTGGCATGCCTTGTCACGAGAGCATCTAGAGCCTCCTGGATGCTGGAAGGCCTATAGCATGGGAGAGACCAGGGGTCAAGTGGTCCAAAATGCTAGTGGGACCTAGGGGTGGGTTAGCAGAAAGGTGGAGTTGGCCTTTAAGGGTCTTAATGTTGATGTTGAAGGTATATATGGTGTGTTTCCATTGGTTTTGCTTCCTTAACATGATTTAGGAGATCAAATCATATCATAGTGGCATCTCATCACATGTTTACCTTGACTGGCCAATTTCTTAGGTATATGTGGGAGGAGGCTTTTACACAAATTTTCCTCTTGAAATGAACCATAACTATGCTTTTACAATGTGTGACACTTCCCACACCAAAAAATTACACTTGCTAAAGTAAGAGAAAAGTGTAAACGCTACTAGAAAAGGATTAAATAAAGTGAAAGGGACACATTCCATGGCGAAGATAACATGAAGAAATAATTATTAAAGTGAATGGAAGAAAAAATGATAGTTGTGAATGTGAAAGGGACACTTGGAAGAACTTTTTTTTTTCTCTAGAGTGATAGTTGAGAAAAATCAATGAAATAAAACTATAATTTCAATTGAAGTGAGGAATATTGTCTATGGATAATGCAAACTAAATGTTGATAAGTATTGTGTAGTACACCATGCTTATGGATTGTGCAGTCACCATTTCTAGTGATTGCACAAGCCATACCTTCAAGAGCTTTGCAATGCCTCTTTAAGCTTGCATAGAAAAATGTGTGTTTGTGAATTTTGTTAGTATCGGTATCTTCATCCCTTCGTCAGTGATCAAAATCTCTTGTTGCATTGCATGTTAGGCATCTCATCCGATCAGTTGCATTCCATTAGGATCATGGATCACTTGACAGTAGTGGCTTATTGTACATTTTCCCTCATGTCCTTTATCTGCTAGCCCATTTTCATTCATCTAGATCATCTCTTGTCAATTTTTGTCTTTAAATTTGCAGAAGTCATTTTTAGGGTTTTAGGTCTCATTAGGTCTAGGGTTTCATCAATAAGGTCTTCAAAATGCTCAATAACGGTCAGTAGGCACATGAGGAGGTCAAATAAAGTTCCAGTAACAATAATTTCCATAATCACATGCTCAGTGATTGATTTTTCCTTAATAGAGTTTTTTTATGTTTTTATGTATAAATTTGATGTAATTTTAGTTTTTTCATATGTAATAACTTCAGTGGCAACCCTGGTCACCTTGCCAAGCTTCAGCAACTCCATCCCTTACAAGGCAAACAAAAAATCAAAGCATTCAATTTATAAAAGGCAAAAATAAAACAAACTACCCAAAAATAGAGTTTTAAAAGAAAGTAAAAGTCAAACACTACAAAGTGGGTTTTTATAAGTGAAAAATTAAAATCCTTTGTATATAAACCATTTTTCATGTTTAAAAACTTCATTTGCATCTAAAAGGAGGAGGAGTGAACAAGAGAAAGGTCAAAAATCGCAAAGGAGGAAAAATTGTAGCTATTTGGGCATATTTCAGAGGCACGGTGCATTGGGTTGTGGGCGCGGTGCATCCATCTAGCGCGACACATTGGGCTGCACTTTGTAGTGTAAAAATTACATAGGAGCGACACATTGAACTGGCGCATTGCACTGGGTTTGTGGCGTGGTGCACAGGGCTTCAAGCTTGATTTCATCCACAACCACCTCCCAAACTGCTAAATTTTCTCAATCCTCATTGACTCAAGTAAGTTAACATTTCTCCATGGCCAGTGAATGAGTTTACCTTGGTGTTTATGGTGATTTAATGAGAAAAAATCAAAACCCTACCTCTTTGCATTTCTTGCCAAAAATAGTTGCATAGGGTTTGCAAATTGTATGTTTTGCTACCAATTTCACTCCTAGCCATTTCTTACCCCCTCACTCTTTCATTCCCTCCCTCTCATTACATTTTCATCAACCCATTCCCCAAATCCCATATCCCCAAAATACTAATCCTAAATCCATAACCCTACTATCCCAAACCCTAGTTAAAAATTCCTAGACCCTAACTGTTGCCCCAAAGCTTAAATACTATTCCCTAAACCCTTCTATTCCCCAAAATCCTGTCAAAAACATTCCCAAAACCCCTCATACAATTTTCTTCCACAGTCCCTCATGCATTCTCATCCTTGATAGCAAAAACTTAAAGACACCATAAATCTCTTCATACTCATCTAAGAAAACTCAAACATTGGCAAACATGGAGTCTGATCCTTCCTATGACCGAGATGAGGAGGCACTCAGTGATTCTTCTAGAGAGATGCATGCACCAAGGAGACCTCACAAGTGTGGTAAACATATCTGAGAGGAGCCTACTTCACTTGCCGAGTTGCAGGCTTGTCCTCTTGTTGTCACATGCTTTCAACACCAATCTTGTTATCAGTTCTGTGAGATGGTAGAGAGAGTCCAGTACCATCATGAGTTGGCTAGATCGTTTGTGCTCCATCTTCATAATGGCCAAGTCACTCTAGCAGGTGTGACATTCACCTTGACACCAGAGACTATTTCTCTAGCAACTGGCATTCCAAATGTCGGTGAGCAGTGGAATAAAAGGCAGCAGATTGATAGAGAGCATTATGAGCCTTACATCAAGGCTAGTTATCAAAGACATCTTAGTAGATTTTTTCCCTTCTGGTATTTGAAAGACACATATGCTCCCTTGATGAAACTTATAATTAAATATTTCAGCTGTGAGGGCTGGTTTTCTCACCTGTATGCCTATCACATCAGATTGTTGATGCACTTTACTAGGGTGAGAGTGATGAATCTCCCCTATTTTATTTGCCGGAACATTGAGAAGATGACCACCTTAGTACACAAGAAGCCTCCTCAGAGCAGTATAACAACATATATCATTTTGCACTAATCAAAATTGTGGTCTTGCATTAGCTTGGTTTACAGAACATCTCATGGGAGGATTTTATTTCACATGAGGTCTTCACAAGTCCTCAAGTACCCCCAGCAATTTTTCATGAGACAGGAGGACCTTCACATTGGCAGGAGATTCATGAGACACAAACCGCTAGTGTTCCAGTGTTTGTCACCTACCAAAAGGGCACTAGAAGGTTGTTTGCAGCAGTAAAGCAAGTACTATCTCCACTCGAGGTGGAAGGGGTATTACTTCCTCCATCAACAGAGTAGGCATAAGACAAGGGAAAGTAGCCATTACATGATGAGGGTCCTTCAGGAGGGCAAGAGATAGATTTCATTCTTATTCAGGATAATGGCACCGATTTGGGCTCATAAAGCTCAAAGCTCAAGGAGATCATTCAGGAGCAACAAATGGACATTCATGATTTGTCTCTCAACCTATAAAGAGCCAAGTAGATAATCAAATATCTAGAGCAAAGAAACAAATAGTTAGAGGATCAACAAACCATTATGGAGCTACAAAACATACGGGAAAACCGACAAGCTGCCAAGAGGAGGAAAGTCAAGCTGACACCACATGAACAAGAAATCAATGTTGATCATGAGTCTTGGCTTAAGAGGGCAAATATAAACTTGGGAAAGTTGCTTGATAAGGTCAATAGGGAGAAAAATATGTTGAGGCACATGTCCTACCACTACTTGGCGCGAAACAAAGTGTGCAAAGCAAGAATCAAGAACTTGAAGGCCAAGTTGAAGAAAGCATCGAGGAAGCGAAAAGATAAAGATAGACTTAAGATCTTGGTTGAGACTTCCTTGGCCCAACATAGCACTTAATGGAGGCCACTTAGCCTAAAATTTGGGACAGTTTTTGCAATTTTTGAATTTTTGGCCTAAAAAACAGGTTTTTCTGCTTGATGTGTCACGCCACTTGGCGCACGCTTTTGATGGGGGCCTCCTTTTGAGGAAAACTCAGAATTTTGGATTTTTCATGGAGAAATATGCATGCTCACAAATGTCCAAGAAATGTTGACAGGTTTTGAGCTTCCAAAAAGGTCAAAAACACCTCAAAAATGACCTTTCTGCCCCTTTTTGGACACACAGGAAGCAGTGTTAGTAGAACTCAGTTTTGGAGGGGCAAATGGAGGCCAAATGTAGAAATTCCACTTGTTATGGAAAGTATATAGGTAGACCTTTCCAACAGGACCACTTGGAGCAAATTTGGACATAGGGAAGGCCTCCAATATCAGCTACAAAAAGGCACTATGCATATGGAAATCAACGCAGCACATAGAAGGTATTTTGCTCATTTTGGCCAAAATACTTTGTTTTTTCGCTTAGTTTCTTCACAGTTTGACTTTTCTCTTTCTAATTGTCAAACTCATGATGTAATTTAATGTGAATTGATGAATTTTGATTTAATTATGCTAAATTTTCACTCATAGAGGTAGATTCATCCATGAAAAGGTAGTATGCAACTGAATGAATCAGTTCCCTAGTTTTTAGAGGCAAGCTGTTCCACTACCTACTTTTTAGTTCTCAGTTTAGAATTTGTTGGAACAGCTCCTAAACTTATGAGCTCGACCCCTAGAGGCTAGGATCAGTTGTGGGTTACCTATATCTTGTAACTTTTCAGTCATTAGCAAAGGCTGGACTTTTGAGAAAGCTTGGAGCTTCATTGTATACTCATTTCAACAGTTTGGCTAAGGAATAGACCAGGGTTTGCAGCACTCTATGGGATTCTTGTGGCATCTTTCTTCAGTATTGTGTTTCCTTTTGTAATTGTAATTTTACATTTGTTTTATGTATGCCATCATTTTTCTTTGCTTCATCTTAACTAAATCAAATAAGGATAAAGGTAGAATCCATTGAAATTGCAGTGCTCTACCTAGGATTTTGTTTAGTTATTTATGTTTTTAGCTATTTGAAGAGGATCCCTGAGACTTTCTTGCCCTCTTCAACTCCTCACGAGTATAAAATCTCTCCATCTCATTCAATTTGAAGTACCAAACCATTTGCCTACCTTTCCCCATAGAAGATCTCTGCAAAACTGAGCTTCATTCCCCAGACCCAAATCTTCCTTTCACATTTGAGCCAACAAAACATCATCAAATTCAATCAAACTCTTCTACACACATACCTAGCCTAAGATCAATATTCACATCAGTCATCTCAAGCCTCATTGATCATATTTTGCTGAGATTGACAAGGAGAGAGTCCTCTCTCGACCTAGTAGGGCTAGCTACCAGGTTAAGCGTGGTTTGATGTTATCCTAGATCCTACCTTTCTTAGCCTGAGGTAGATTTAGGCACTAACAAATTCTTCGAGGAAAAACATCTATGAGAAAGTGAATTTGAACTTAGAAGAATACTCAACAATTTAAAAAAAATAAGACAACCATGAAGTGACAATAGAACAATAGATTAGAAGATCCTCAGTATGCTCTGAAATTCAAGTGTAAGTAAAATTTTGGATGGTTTTTTCCGTAGTGACAACAATTAAATGATAAAAGAAGTCCCTATGAGCACCTCCTCAATTTAACAGATAACTTGGCTACCTTTGAATTTTTCAACATGGTACCTGGTGATAAGACTTAAGCTCCCCGCATCTTAGATTTAGTAAATTGAGGAATATTAAGTTATGCTTAGACCCATTCTTCAAGTTGATCAGTGACTGATTGCATGGGTTAAACTTCTTGTGTGTTGGATGCAACCTATTCTAACATGACATTCTGATTTAGATGTCTTTTGATCTTAGTAATCTTATCCCTGTCCACTAGTGATAACCATGGTACATTCCTAAATTTGGTTACCACCACCATTAACTTAGACTTAAGATGGTAGTGGGTTATGGGGAGGTTCAATATTAGTTTATCTATCGTAGCTAATATGTTGAAGTCTCTGCATAGATAACTGATTACCAATTATGGTGAAATAGCCTCTTTACTAATAATGGACAGGAAACCAAGATCGTGCTGAGTGACTTTTGGCTCTACATCCAATATTATCTAATTGTCTTTCCCCCAAAAGGAAGGGACCCTAAATCTACCAAAATAGTTCCATTCATTTATGAATTTATGAATTTCCTTCTTGGCCTTCTCGAATTCTTCTTTCATTAGTAGCATACACCTATGTTTTTCCTTTATCATGCACAAAGAGAAGATACAATCATCCCTTTTAGGTAAATTCATGTCCGCAAGTATTTCATTCTTGAGAAAATTGTAAAAATATCTGAGTTGGTCAACATATTTTAATCTCTCGTCAAGCACATTAGAGATATTTCTAGCCTTTAGATTAGCATTTTTATTACCACCTTTTCATAATCTATCAAGATCATAACATAAGCATGAATTGTTGAAATATTTTGATTGATTTCCCTCCATATTTCTTCCTTGGATTCAATGAGGACCTGTATTCCTATAGAAGTTACCTTAATGACCTCTTGCAAGGATATGATTTCATTTTGTTTCTCTTTCAAGGTGTTTTATATGTGTTAAATCATTTCATTTATACGTTGTACCTGTATGACGCCACTTTTTCAACTTGTTCTTTCTCAAGCTTTAGATCATTCATTTCCTGTTATAACTATGAGGATTTAAGCTGGAAGCGGCTTAGGCTTTATATATTCAAGGTTTGGGGCATGGTGAGAGATTTGTCAATAGTCGCCTTATATTCTACGACTCTTTTAATGTATTGTTTCTCTTTGGCTGCAAATTCTTCCCTTAGATTTTCATTTTGTTTTTCTTTTCTCCAAGATCTTTATCCTTTACTTCAAGGGAATTCCACGTTGTCTCCAATTGAATTTCAACAAATTCTCACCTTTCAAATGCCTCTATCAAGAAATTAACATCTTCTGGGATTTTGGTGATTTCTTTAGACTTCTTATTTCTTTTTCTTTCTCCTATATTAACTTTTAAAAGGAGTTGACATCTTTGGGTTTCCCTAATTGCTTTACTATCCTATCTTCAAGCTCCTTTATCCTATTAGGTCTAGTTTTCAAGGCCACTCGTGCAATATAGAGTTATTCTTAGACCTTTTCAAGCATGGCTTGTATCTTCCTATTACTGGTGGTAGATTCCAATAACTATCTAATCATAGTTTCACCAGTCTGCTTGTGCCAGATAAACATATCAAAATTGGACAACTTTCCCAAATTAATGGCCATGGAGGAAGCACTCAAACCAACCAATTGGTGGTTCTCATAAACTTTGGGTTGTTCTATAGTAAGATTGAAATTATTAGTTTCAAAATTAATAGATGAAATAAACCTTGGCCCAACAGTGGGGACCATCTCATCTAATACCACTTTTTCAACCATTTGGGCCTGTTGAGGAAATAACATTAATTCTTTCCCCAGAGTGTCAACTGAGGAAATAACATTAATTCTTTCCCCAGAGTGTCAACTGACTTCTTTTTAATGAAACTATAATTCACATCTAAAGAATTTCCTCCAAAATTTTTGGGTTGGGCTTCATGAATAGTCTGCAACATTTATTTATTTAATTTCTCCATTGCTTCCTTAAAGGCTTCAATGTCTACATCTTAGCCCTATTTGGATTTAACGCTACAACTGAACTATTCTAGTTCCAGAGAATCCATTTTTGTTTTTATAACGAGGGCCATTGTTGCTATCGAAGATTGAACAGAATCTGTATTAGAACCATGGGTTGTTACCCGTATCGGAGCTTGATTTTCCTTTTCCTTTCTGTGGGCTTTTATTTGGCTTTGCCCCATTTCCATTTGTAAAACCACCTAAATTTGACCACTTTGAGGTGGGGAAAGAGAAGTAGCCATTTTTTCGATCTCTTTCTTGGTCTCATGGATGAAAGTTGAAAGAAATGCTTGTTTTCTCAAACTAGAAATTATTCCATGACGATCATAGTGTCAATAATCATCATGTACCAAACCAAACATAAACATCTCTTTCTAGAAATATCAACAACATTCTTGTTTTTAGCAATAATAGAAAGAATTGAGCATGGATAACTAAAAAGTGTTTTATTTTTATTTTTTGAGGTGCATTGAAACTTGTTCACAATGATTCTCTTCCTTAAAGCTTCATGAGAAAATATTAGGGGAGTGATGAATTTAGGTAATCAATATGGTTCATTTTCAAAACTGTGCATCCTAATTATAGAGTAATCAGGATATAGGAACCGACTGCCTATGTTGTCCTCCTTGGTCAATTGTAAGATCCTATGTTTCTCCTCATAAATATTATCTGGGTCTTCCCCAAGTAATTTAATTCTCAAATAAAAATAAAAATGGTTGATGTACTAGAGGTAACCTTGTGGAACCTATCTTGGATATATGAGATATGTCCATTGAAATATTTACATTTCCCTTTCATATTTATCTTTAATGGTCTGTAACAGCTTTGTTGACAAAAAATAAATAGGATAATTGAATAGATAAGATGTACTAAATAAGAACAATGACGACAATCGTTAAATGGGTCAGCGGTGGTAAGATCAACAATAATAGCCCTGACCAAGTACTTAGGAAAATTGATAACTATCTTGTTGGGGTTGGTAATTATAAACCGAATAGCCAAAAATATGGTTTCATCCATCCTTGAGTCATTTGTGAGCTTGAAGATTATGGAAAGTAGTGAGGTTAGAGTCTAAAGAAGGGTTTAAGAAAACTAGTGGATAAGGGGAATTCTAGTTTTTGGTCTAGCCCAGGGTTTTTAAATAGGATTTTGAAGAACTAGGTTTTATCTTCTTTTGCATAAGTGATGAACTATTGGTCGAGTCCTTTACCCATAACATCAATTCTTGAGGAGGGTAGGTTCAACATTTTAGAAATTACAACTTTGTTAATATCACTGAGAACCTGATTATCTATTGGTGAGACAATAGTTTGAGATTCTGACTTGAAATACTTAGTTAAGAAGAGAATAGAGTCGGGGTCAAAATAAATAGGAGGCAGGGTGGAAATTGAACCCCCAAAATGATTAAGATAACTATTATTTGGGATGTTCTGAGAGGAGATATTCGGGGTTTGTTTTAAGGTTAAGATGTCAGTAAGATGGGTTTGAGTGTTTCTAACCCCTGCTCACTCATTGATACATAATTATTTTGGGCGTTCTTTTGACATTTTAACGTACTATAGAAGCTAAACTAACTTAAAATATGAGGTATAATAACTAATAGCCAATGAGTACTTACCTGATATTAGGGGGGCGATGAGCCGAGCTCAATTTCAAACTTTGTGCAAAGAAGACCATTGCTATGGTGGAAAGGCTACAGAGCGACTTACAAGGAAAACCAACTCACATCAAAAGAAATGAGATTGAAAGCTGGTGGAAGAGAAATATTTAATGTGAAATGTCCTGTTAAATGTAGGTCGAACACCCATCATAATATAATTAAGGGGAATTAATTGTGCTCAAAAATCAATGCGTCGTCCCATCCATTAGGCCTAGCGAGTGTATCGAATTCCTTACATCTTTGGACCTGACGCTCTTATGGATCGTTGATTACACATATGATGGACGGTCATATCCCATCGGGTGTAGGAGTGTGTGTTAACACGTGCGATATTTTCCACCCACGTGAACGAGATCCATCAGATGTAAATGGATCTAACGACTATGATTTATCGGGAAAAAGTGAATTGCCTAAATAGTAAGCACATTGGCACCCATTGACACATCTCAACCATTGATTTAAATTGAACATATGGATTTTTGCGGATTGAGCTTGTGAGCTAATTGATAAAGAAAATACTACTTGATTAAATAGATTATAATTCATAGCTTGATAGAAGAACATGAGTTGTTGATTTAAAACGACTACTCGATTGCACTTGGAACTGCGACATAGTAATTTACGTTAATACTTTTATTAATTAATGCATTGAGTCATGGCTTATTAAAGGTGAGGAACAAAAGGATACATATCCCCTAATATGGATTAAGGGATATATAATCAAAAGGGGTGGATTGGGCTATACCACTAGTCAACCACAAAAGCCACCATTATAGTGCTTGAGATTTGGAGAACCACACTACTATAAAAATTGCCCTTATCATGGAAGAATAGAACATACAACAAATATACAAGAGGTGCCTTGATCTGGATTTAAACAAGAATGAAAACAATTACAAATATAACCATAAATATAGAGATGCAACAGAAATAACACTTCATTTCATTAATATCAAACACTGAAACATGCTTACAAACAAACTGGAAATAAGACTAGCTCAGGCGATGGTAGCTTATCTCTGAGAAGAGATGTGGTAGCTACATGCCTCTAAACTGAGTTACAATGAGGCTCAAGGGCATTTTTATTATTGAAAAATAAGAGAAAAACCTAAACAACCAAAACCCTAACCCGAGGAGATGTAACACCAAGAGTTTATTGGCCTTGTTGGGGTTAGTTGGGAAACCAAGTTACCAGGGTAGTAACTTGGTCATATTATCTCCCTTTGATGCGTACGATACCTTGTTGGAAAGATATATCTGAGGAATACAATTGCTGATTCGATTTCCCCGAAAATAGTTAGAGGAGTTTTTCCAAAAAAACATTGTTTAGGGCCTCAAAATGACTCCGGAAGTTTAGGACCCAAAAAACTACCAAAAATAGTAAACTATGCTACAATTAAGGAAACTAGAAAGAAAAAAAAGGAACAATGGTGAGGGTTCAAGTGGAATAGGAGGGTGGAAACCAAAATCCACTTGGATCAGTCCTCCCCCCTTAGGAAGTAATGGTCTCCATTGCATTGAGTTCCTCCATGAGATGAGGAAACTTTCGTTGAACTTGGTCCCTCGTGAGCCATTTGCCTTGATGCAAAAGTTGGCTAGATTTGATAACTCGATATAGCTAGATATTTTGCTGGTGAGTATTATTGATCTATGTGTCCATGATCTGATTAGTTGAAGCTTGTTCCATGCAGTCTGGATTTAACTCTATTCGTGTGAGTCGTTTTGCAATGTCAGATGTGTCCAGAAAGTATAGTCGAAGGTGATCCACATTGAACAGTGGGTGCAGGCCAAGGAATGGGGGAATGCTGAGATTAAAAGAATTATCTTCCACAACCTTGGTGATGGTGTATGGTACATATTGAAGAGGGTGAATATTGCGGTGGGGCCTAGCGAGGCACTATTTCTACAAATGTAGCCAAACTTTGTCGCCCACTTGGAACTTGTGTGGCACCTAATGTTGATCATGGCGCTACTTGTACTTAGCATTGGCTTTGTCTGATATGTCATGAAACTATTGGAAGATGTGTTGAATGTGCTCAATGAAGCTATTTACCTTATCAACTTCGGTCTGGACATGATTCAAATCTGCCTGAGTCGCTGCAAATGGTATGGCCACATCAATGGGACATAGTGGCTGGAATCCCAAGCTCACCTAAAAAGGGTTGTGTCCATTCGAGTTGTGGAGAGCCTAGTTATAGTGTGCTAGATATAGGGGAGGCTCTCATCCCATGTGTGTGGATTCTTTGAGGTGTACATGCACAGAATGTGTACGATCATCCTATTGACGACCTCTGTTTGGCCATCCATTTGGGGATGGAAAGTTGTGGACTTAGTGAGCTTGGTGTCCAACATCAACTAGATATTGGACCAAAATGTACTAAGGAACTTGCTATCCTAATATAAGATGATAGACTGTGGGATCCAAAAGTGCATCCACACCTGTTCAAAGAAGAGTTTAGCAGTGCCATTTGCTATGATATTCTTCCTATAGGCTACCATAATGGCCATCTTCGAGAATCTGTTGACGAACACAAAAACATAGTCATTGCCATGCTTAGTAGAAGGAAGGCCCAACATGTAATCCATGAAGATGGATTACCAAGGTCGACTAGGGGTAGGAAGTGAGTATAGATGCCTTACTTCTTGATGGTCGATTTGGCAGTGGTGTAGATAGTGTAGGATCTGATGTAGTTCCCAACATCTTGTCAAAGATTCAGCTAATAGAAATACTTTTGCATTATTGCCACCATTTTCTCGACCCTAAAATGCCCAGCAGACCGACTGTAGTGCACTTCCCAATTCATCTTGACACGATCGCTTGAAGGAACACAAAGGTGTCCCAGGTGGCCTAACAGAGCATCCTGGAGGTGAAAATCTTGAACTTACTGACGCTCCAAGAGCATATGGTATGTGTGGCCAGATTCTAGGTCACTTTTGTAGAGAACTGGCCAATCAAAAGTCTCGTTCTCAGAAGAGTTGAGCACAGTGGTTAACGCCATTATCAGTGGTTGGTTGAGGCAATCTGAAACATTATTGGTGCTTCCCTTCTTGTACTTTATATTTAGATGGAACTATTTTAGGTATGTGGATCACTTCTGATGGAAATCATTCTACAACTTCCCTTTCATTTGTATGAAATGCATGGGTCGGTGTTATGTGTGGATGACTGTTTCCTTCCCCAAAATGTAATGCTTCCATTGTTGACATGCCTAGACAATGGAATACATCTCTTTGTTATAAGTGTGATACTTCTAGACTGTGTCTGCAAGTGTCTCACTATGATATTTGGATGCCCTTGTTGAGTAGGGATTGCCCCAATAACATAGTTAGAGGCACCTATCTTGATCTCAAATGGTTATTGCAAGTCTAGTAATGTGAGCATTGGTGCAAAGAAAAGGAAATGTTTCAACTCTGTGAATGCCTTCTATTGATATTCAGACAAAAATAATTTTTCTTTCACTCCTCCTTGGTGACTTGACTCAAGGTCCAAGTGATATGAGAGAACCCGAACACGAACATGTAGTAGAAATTGGCAAGACCCAGAAAGCTGTAGATCTCTGTCAGAGTGGTTGGAGCTAGCCAATCTCGAATGACTTGGATCTTGGTTGGATCCACTTGCACCCCTCGTTCATCAATAATGTATCCCATATATTGAATGTGGGTCATGCCAAAAGTGCATTTCTCTAAATTGGCACACAAATTGTTTTGCTTCAATGTTTGGAGAACCCGACAGATGTGGTGGAGGTGCTCTTCCCAACTCTGGTTGAAGATCAGGATGTCATCCAAGTATAATACTACAAATGAGTTGGTGAATTGTTGCAAGATGTCATCCATCAACCTCATGAAGGTTGTAGGAGCATTCGTCAACCAGAAAGGCATAGCCAACCTTTCAAGAAGGCCCTCCTTGGCTTTGAAGGTGGTCTTCCACACATTGGAGGATTCAATTGGTACCTGGCGATATCTAGACTTCAAGTTGATCTTGCTAAAATATTTTTCCCCCTTGAGTTGGTCCAGAAGGTCATCAATCCGTGGGATTGGGTACCTATTCTGGGCAATTATCTTGTTCAACACCCGATAGTCAATACATAGTCTCAAAGTCCCATCCTTCACCTGTACCAACACGATTGAGCTCCCACAGGGCGATGAACTTGGCCTGATGTGACATTTCTACATCAGCTCTTGAATCTGCCTCTGACTATGCTATTGGGGCAGTCCTTACTCAACATAGGCATCCAGTGGCATATCACAGTGAGACACTTTCAGACACAGTTTGGAAGTATCCCACTTATGACAAAGAGATGTATTCCATTATGTAAGCCTGATGACAATGGAAGCATTATATTTTGGGGAAGGAAACAATCATCCACGTAGACCACCGGCCCCTACAGTTCATACAGACATAAGGGAAGTTGCAGAATGATCACCATCAGAAGTGGTCCACATACCTGCAACAGTTCCATTTGAATATCAAGTATAAGAAGGGAAGCATCAATAATGTTGCAGATTCCTCAATCGACCAACGATCATGGCGTTAACCACTATGCTCAACTCTTGCGGGAACGAGACTTTTGACTGGCCATTTCTCTACAAAAGCAACCCAGAATTTGGCCACACATACTAGACACTCTTGGAGGGTCAACATGTTCCAGATTTTCACCTCAAAGATGCCTTGTTATGTCACCTGGGTCACCTTTGTGTTCATTCAAGTGAGCGTGCCAAGATGATTTGGGAAGTACACTATAGTTGGGCTACTAGGCATTTCGGGATCGAGAAAACGATGGTAGTATTGCAGAAGTATTTCTATTGGCTGAAAATTCGACAGGATGTCTAGAAGTACATCATATCCCGCACTTCCTGTTCCATTGCCAAACCAATCATCAAGAAGCAAGGCCTCTATACTTTGTTGCCTACCCCTAGTAGACCTTGGGAATCCATCTCCATGGATTACATGTCAGGCCTTCCTTCTACTGGGCATGGAAACGATTGTGTTTTTGTGGTCGTCGACAGGTTCTCGAAGATGGCCATTATGGTGGCCTGCAAGAAGAATATCACAATAGAAGCCATTGCCAAACTCTTCTTTGAACGAGTGTGGGTACACTTTGGGATCCCACAATCTATCATCTCAGATCGGGACAGCAGGTTCCTCAATACATTCTGGTCCAGTCTTTGGTTGATGCTGGACACCAAAATCACTAATTCCATAGCCTTCCATCCCCAAACTGATGGCCAGACAGAGGTTGTCAATAGGATGATCGTACACATTCTACGCATGTACAACTCAAAGCATCCACACACATGGGATGAGAGCCTCCTCTACATTCAACACAGCTATAATTGGACTCTCCACATCTCGACTAGCCACAACCCTTTTCATGTGGGCTTGGGATTCCAGCCACTATGTCCCATTGATGTGGCCATGCCATTTGCAACTAATCAAGTAGATTCAAATCATGTCCAGTCTAAAACAGAAAAGGCAAAAAATTTCATTGAGCACATCAAAAGCCAAGTACAAGTAGCGACATGATCAACATTGGGTGCCACATAAGTTTCAGGTGGGCGACAAAGTCTGGTTGCATTTGCAAAATGAACACCTTATTGGAGCCTATTGGAAACTCAGACCACTCCGATATGGTCCTTACACCATTACCAAGGCTGTGAGAGACAATGCATTTAAGCTCAGCGTTCCCCCATTCCTTGGCCTACTTCTAGTGTTCAATGTGGACCACCTTCTGCCATACTTTCCACCATTACTAGACACATCTGACATTGCAGAACAACTCACACCAACAGAGTTAAATCCAGATTGCATGGAATAAGCTGCAATTGATCAGATCATGGCATATAGATCAATCACACTTGCCAATAGAAGATACAACTGTATCAAGTTGTCAAAGCATGCCAACTCCTTCACTGGGGCAAGTGGCTCATCAGGGACCAAGTTCAACAGAAGTTTTCTCATCTCATGGAGGAACTCAACGCAATGGGGACCATTGCTTCCTAAGTGGGGAGGAAGGATCTAGGTGGATATTGGTGGCCACCCACCGATTCCACTTGGGCCCCCACCATTGTTTCTTTCAGCTTTTCAGTTTCCTTAATTGTAGCACCGTTTTAGCAGTTTTTCGGGTCCTAAAATTCCAGAGTCGTTTTGAGGCCCTAAACGACATTTTTTGGCAATCAACTGCCAATGATTTTATGATAAAATCATCTTTTCTGTTGTAGTCCTTGGATATATCTTTCCAATGCGGTATCATGTGCATCAAACAGAGATAATATGACAAAGTCACTACCTCGGGAAGTTAGTTGTCCAACTAACCACAACGGGGCCCATAAACTCTTGGTGTTACATCTCCTTGGGTTAGGGTTTTGGTTGTTTAGGGTTTTCTCTTATTGTTCAATCATAAAAAGGCCCTTGACCCTCATTGTAATATAGTTGAGAGGCATGTAGCCACCACATCTCTTCTCAGGGATAAGCTACCATCGCTCGAGCTAGTTTATTTCCATTTCTATTACTAGGCATATTTCAATATTTTACATTAATGAAATGAAGTATTATTTATGCCGCATCTCTCTATTTATGGTTCTATTTGTAATTTGTTGCATTATTCCTTAAATATGGATCAATTCTGAAGCCTTCAATTCGGCCACTAGTGACTGCTTGGCCCAACGCTCACTTTTGTTGTGAGTGGAGCTCTTATTCCCATGTCCTTCTTTGGCTTCAAAGTGTTGTCCTTTTCTTATGGCTTTGGTGGTTGTCCCGGGCCATCTCGCCTTGGCTTTATCCTTTGTTCTGCGGTTTGGAGGCACCTTTCCCTTGCTTCAAATTCACAGATCCAAAGTCTCACTTCTTTTGTTTAAACTTCTGCTCGATCTTGTTATAGCACCATTTACCACTCTTAGTAGATTTGATGTCATGGTTATCGCCTAGGGCAACCCTTCCTTTCTAGGCTTGGTCCAAATTCTAAAAAATAGTGTTTTACTTCATATACGCTACTTTTCCTTGTGTTAAAAGCATGTAAAAGTAGGTCAATATATACCCAACCTGCGTATATGTGTTAAAAAACTAAAAAAATAAATAATCTCCTTAAATTTAGGCGGAGTTTACGTGTTTTACCTGTTACTCACCTACTATAGCCCATGGCCCAACTATTTCCCAACTGAAAAACTAATTTGGAGAAGTATAAATAAACCTCCATGGGAAGGCCTAAGGGGAGAAGAGATGAGATATTGATATTATAGTTGATTGATCCCTGATCGAGTCTGACGAAATCCTTGTGCCTCCTACACTCCCAAGTTATAGGAAACCTTAGTTTCCTCTTTTGAGGTGTCCTTCATCCCTCTTATGACATCCTTGTGTGTATCGATGGAGGAAGATTGCTGAGGCTGGGACATGATATATTCAGAGGACGGTTCTGCTTGGAGCTCAAGGAAGACTCAGGTTGTATTTTTCCACCTTTAATTTAGCTTACATCAATAAAGAAATGTTGTTATGTCCCTCATATTTATCATGTTTATGCATTGATCGATGTTGTGATTTTCTTATAGATCTTATTTGAATTCTCAATTGCTCATTTGCTTGTATGATATAACACATATATCATGAACATGATTTCTGTTACCGCTGTTGTATATGCTTTGCTTGGATAAGTTATAGGTTCTAAAGGCATCGGAAGGAGTAGAGGGTTTGGACCCTACGGGATCACCCCGAACGTAGGACCTACGAGTAATACCACGTCTTCCCACTTTATTGGTTTAAGCATTTAGACTATTTGTCTTCACAGTTCTTTCTACTATATTCCCTCCGCTCTGTTGGAGTTTTCAACCCAACACCCTAGGGTGTTTCCACCTGCAACAGAATTGGTGACTCCACTAGGGAAAACATTCTTGTTTTTTCTAGTTTGGGTCGTTTGTTCTTGATTAGGGTTTTCTTTCTTGATTTCTTGTTTTTATAGTGTCATTGACTTATTAGCTTCCCAGGCATCAAGTTTGATCTTTTGGATCAGGCCTTGATTTCTTGTTTTTCTTGATTGAGCTTTTTATGCATATTTTTCTTCGGATACAGTTGCGTATACATGCTAGTTTCCTCAAATAGACTCACGTATACATGAGTTTCCCATGTTTGAAACACGTGTGCATGCCTATGCGTCTTTACATAGTTGTGTATACATAATTTTGAATTGTTATTTCAAAATATTTTGCTCAGTTAGGTCTGTTTCCTGGTGTCTTCTGCTATTTTCTGGTCATCCACTCTCTGTAGAACTCTGTTCTCTTGCAAATTTTCAATTTTGAGTCTCCTTCTCAATGAAAAACCTAATTGGCCTAGGGTTGATTTTTTAGTAAGGTCTTGGTTTGTGTCTTGGGTTCAAGGCTTCTATCTAAATTTCTTGGATGTTCTAGCTTTCTAGAGCAAGAAATTGGTTTTAGTTTCATCTATAGACCAAATTTCAAATTGCTTTGCTTTACTTTCCCTTTTGGTTGACCTTGTTTTTTTTCATGATTTTTGAGTGTCTCTTTGGCAATCTTGAGAGTCTTTTTTGAAATTTTTTCGGTTTGCTGAAGTCTTTTGCTACTATTCAGATCAGTTTGCACAAGTTTGTAGTCCTTCTCCTTTCAAGTTTCATTTATGAATGAGTTTTATAACTTGCAAAGTTTAAGGACTCTTTGTGCTTGTTTCTTGATCTTTGAAACTTAGTAGTTCTTTTTGTGACCTTGAAAATTTCTTTGGGTTTTTAAAAGAAAAAAAGAGAAAAACACAGCTTTGGCCTTTCTTTTTATTTCCAAGATTTTGGTTTTTTGGTTTCTTTTGTTTTGTTTTTGAGAAATTGTGAACTTTTTCAATTTTCTTTGCTTGGTTTTGAGGGAAATTTGTTTTTAAATTTTTGCCCTCTTTATTGCCAAGTTGGCTTATTAATCTTATAAAGAAGCACATTTTCTTATTGTATGAGTATTCATAGGATCTTACATCATCATTTAAATTTGCATTAGGTTAGTTTGCATCATAAGAATTCTTAGTCTTTTTAGATTTTGAGTGTGTGTGGAGTGTTTCTGAAAAAAGAAAAGAAAATAATATTTTGCTTACATAAGTTTTTCGTAGAACTAAGTATAAATCCCTTTTTATCGAAAGAAAAATAACTGCATGCATATAGTTAATTTTCTATTGGTTTCTATTGCATCGAAAACATCATAAGTTTCACTCTCGTTATACCTTTGACTTAAACAACAACCCTCTAAAATCAAGCAATTTAATAAAAAGAAATAGAACTTTTTAATTTGTCATTAACAACACCAACAAGTTTAAGTTCTTTAGGGCCTTAGAATAGGTGAGTGGAGAGTTAACTCTCCAAGGCCACTCAAACTATCAAACATAGGAGTTGAATAGTGAGTGAAATCCAATGTCGTTAGAAAGACTGGGAAAGCTTCGTGATTGGGAGTCAAGAATGAGGGAGAGTGAATACGAGGAAGAGAGATACCCCCTCTCCTACTTGTTGGATCTTTCCCCAAGATTGTTCCACTCGATTTTGATATGAAATGGTGCCCATAATTTCCATTCCTAGGGGTCACATAGGTGGTTGCAGAGGGGAATGTTGTGGCACCTGAGACAAACGTTGCATCACATTCATGAGTACTTATGGAGGGTACCCTTGCAAAGCTTAGGTGATTGCGCCTACAAAGGTTGGTGTTTGGAGGTTAGCGTAGCTATTTCTATTACCTTCGCTATTAGACCTGGGATGTCATTACCTTAGACTATTTTCGGAAGGTCCTTGATTTTCACTTTCTTGTATTTTGGTGTCCGATACTCATCACCCAGAGTGGAAATACTTGGAAGTAGTTTGATTGACTGTATCTTTACGGACTTTTGAGAGAGATCTCTTTGCTCCTAGTTCACCTAACTTTACAAATTTTTGAGTCTTTGATTAGTTCTCTTAAAAATAATTAAAAGTGGCTCATTGACTAGTTCGTTAGTTTAGGAGGCTTCATGGGCTTTCACCTACGAGTGTTGAGCCTTCTGCTTGAAGGCATAGGAGCAATTCTGCTGGTGATTTCCAATCAATGGCATTAGATGCAATGGAGATTGATCCTCTGGTTGAAGCTATTGATTCACAAAATAGACCTGACATAAGTAGAGAGTTAGAGAGGAACACCCCAGTCCTTTCTAGAGTCCTCTTCCAGTCGGAAGATGTTATTGAGGTTGAAGAGCTTCCTGAGTCCCTTTTGACTCCTAATTATTCTCTTTCTCCCGATCATCTAGACATTTTATTATATGTTAGGACTTCGAATGACAGGCCTTTGAGCCCAAGTCTATTTAAATCTTTTCCTTCGATGACCACTGTTGGGATCATGGCTTCCACCATGAGTGCTACTATTATTTAAACTCCTGTATCAGTACAAGGAGAAGGGACAATTTCCATACCTTCTGTTACTCTTAGCACTGCAATATTTGGTTCTACCTCCATTCCATCTTCGAGTGGGGGCACCCAATCTTTTGCCTCTAGCACTGGTTTTATCCCCTTTGGAATGCTGACCAACTCAATTCCTTTAGTTCCATTAAGTTTTCCCTAAGTGCCTCCACGTCTATGACTTCCATGGAAAGTGGGTCAACTTCTTTTCAAGGTTTCCTTTTTGGGAGTGGTCATATACCACATTCTAACCCATCTTTAGGATCAATACCTTTTCCCTCCATGGGTCAAAGTTATAATCCTTTTAAAGGATGGAAAAACCCTGTTGTTAGTGGACTTGGAGCCAAGAATCAATTCTATTTTGGCCAACAAGGGAATATGTTGTATTCTTCTGTCAATTCATTCCATATTTTTTCTCCCTATGCTCATGCATGGAACCCTTATCAAGGACTCTCTACTCCATTCAACACCTATCTAGGAGGAAATTTCATTGGATATGGAAATTTTTTGGTAGGAGTTGGTCAAACTCCAATTTTTTTTGGGCCATAAGGATATCCTTATCGTTCATGTGTTTCTATGAATTACTTTCAGAAACCTGGTGCCTTCACAAATCCAGGGTATTCTTTTCAGAATGTTTGGAATTATGCCCATACAAGGTGGAAACCTTAGGGTCCTCCACGTCTAACTTTCCCGACAATGTTAAGCTTTCAAAATCTATCTAAATTGACTAATGATCTAATCATATATAACTCGACCTTTCCTCTGATTCCAACCAAACTTCCGTCAAATATACCCAAATTTGAAGGGAAGAATGGTGAATATCTGGGTGACCATATAACCACTTTCCACTTATGGCGTTCGTTAAACTCCCTGATAGATGATTCAATTAGGTTGACATTATTCCAACGTACCCTAACCGGAAATGCGGCTAAGTGGTACATTGAACTCCCAGGGGGCACCTTCGCTTTTTTCTATGATTTGGCTACAATATTTTTGAACCATTTTCAATTGCCTTTCTATTATGATGCTAGAACTGAGCTATTGGATAATTTCCACCAGGACCAGGCAACCCACATTTCAGATCATATCTAGGAATGGAGGAGAAGGAAGAGGCTCACTAAGCCTATATTCCATAAGAATTCCTTTTCGAATGGTTTCTTAAATATTTACAACCCGAGATCTCTAAGGATGTATCACTCTCCAGTGTGTTTACCAAAGAGCAGGTTATTTTTAGAGCCCAACAGTTTGAACTTATATATTCTCAATCTAGGGTTCTTCAGAATTTTTTCCTGATGCTCCTAGGTCTAAGGTTGATTTAACCAATCCGAAGCCAAGTCCCCATGCCGATAGGCTAGTTAGATCGATTGATGCTAACACGACCAACTTGCTAAATCAATTGCAGTAGTTGTCTTTACAAACTGCTTCTTCTATGAAGGCATCACCATCAATGCCTATGCATTCTCAAACTTCATCTATAAATGTCATCCAAACTTCTAACCGCAAAGGAAACCAACAATCTGAAGGGAATAAGAAAGGATGAGGTAGGAAAAAGAATTAGGATGGGAAGGGTAATGCAAACAAACTTGACAATGATGCTGGAGGGGGTAAAAAAGAGTAAGAAGAAAGTAAAGTTTCCATGCAAGTTGTGTAATGGAGATCATTTGACTCATCTTTTCCCTAAGATCTAAGATGCTCAACACTTATTGTTTTAGCAGGGGTCTTCTAGCTCCCAGGCTATGTAACTAACCCTTTTCCCCAAGGGCATCAGTTACTTGCTAGCGTGAGATCTAGTACTGGTACCCTTGCTGGGGGCAACCGGGAAGGGGAAAATGCATGAAATGTTTACATGATGAGTTCACATATTGACGTTGCTACAAGGTCACATGATTATGGTGAATCAAAATTGTCCAAGGCTAAGTCTACTCCTGATGTTTTAGAGTTGCTCCATATCGAGAGGCCAGTAGTTGAGTCTATACCTCAGATGCTGAAAGGCTTCGCGAAATGCTCGACCATTAAACCTAATGCTAAGGTAGCCTAGAACTACTCGATTGTGGAAGATATGGCTCAAAGTCCTTGTGTTATGTTGGAGTTAGAGGTACTCTAGTCAAGCCCAACACAAAGGAGTGCATTACTTACTGCGATCAGAGAAGTTGATCCAAAAAACTCTCTTGTGCTTACATGCGATATGTCGAACATCAAGAAGAGACTCCCACATCATATGGATTTTTAGATTAAGTCTACATATCAAAAGACCAATATCTTTTGAGTTGTAGTCAATGAGGGAGCTTCCACATATGTAATGTCCATATCATGTTGGAAAGTTATTGGATCGCCTCAAGTTGTTCCTTCACCTACTCTATTGACAACATTTGATGGTCATTCTCATAGACTGCATGGGATTATTCCATTCTTTCCCATATGTGTTGGGGGTAAGGTGGTAAATATTGAAGTAGAGATAGTTGATGTGAATCTGGATTACAATCTTCTTTTAGGTAGGAATTGGATTTATGAGATGGATGCTATTGTTTTGTCGTTATTTGGCATCCTTTGTTTTCCTCATGAAGGGAGAATTGTAAAGGATGATCGGATGGATTATTCTCCGGGTGACTCCCATGCATCTTCTAAATCTACTATTTTGTTAGTGGATAATCCCAAGCCTCCTATAGAGAATTTAGGAGTTGGAATGTATTCTTCCTTAATGGGTACGTTTGATTTTCCTGCTCCTATTGCTAGAATTAATTCTATTTCATCCTCCAAGGCTTCTTCTCGAAGAGAGTTCTTTAGAACTCATTATTTTTTGAATCCTTGGCCCCTACCCTCATCTACCACCACATTAGGTTAAGGGAAGGTAGGTGGAATGGCATGTCCTATGTCTATAGTTGAAATTACTTATCAATCTATCGTTAACACTGCAGACTCTGATCCTACTCCTTTTTCATCAGAGGAGCTGGATGGGGATGTGGCTTCGACCTAGACTCTAGATTTGACTTCATCTCTGGATTGCTTAGATACTATTTTGCCATCTGAAGAAGAAATTATAGAAGAAATGATGGGTGTGGAAAGACCATGGAATGATTTACATCATCGTTCATATTTCCTCCCTCATTTATGAGAAGTTGAATCAAGTTTTTCCAGTTCTTCATCTACTTGTGATGTTCATGTAGTTTTAAACCCTTTGGCTCCAACACAGTTTTCTACCGAAGGTAACATGTCTATTATCTCACAAACTTCTCCAGTGAACATCTGTAGGAAGCCAACATCATTGAAAATGTCTTCATTGGAGCTGATTGTTCCCCTGAAGAAATTCACACTTATACCAATCTCTTTAAAGAGTTTAGAGATGTGTTCGCTTGGTCTTATGAGGAAATTCCTGGGAAAGATCCATCTATAATCCAGCATGAGATCAAGACGTATGAAAATGCAAAACCTATTCGTCAGAAACTTTGATTGGTAAACCCTAGAAAAGAAGAAACTATCAAAGCTGAAGTTGCTTAAGGCAGGTTTCATATACCTCGTTCTCTTAACTAAGTGGGTCTCTAATCTAGTCCCCATAGACAAAAATAAAGTAACGATCCGGGTATGCATTGACTTTGGGGACCTAAATAAGGCTTGTCCTAAGGACAATTACCCCATGCCCTTTATTAATTAGATATTGATGAATGTGCGGATAATGAAATTTTCTCGTTTATAGATGGATTTTTTGGTTATAATCAAATTACTATCCATCCAGAAGATCAACATAAGACAAATTTTATTTGTTCCTGGGGTACATTTGCGTATAAAAAGATTCCTTTTGGCCTAAAAAATGTTGTAGCTACTTTTTAGTGGGCCATGTCATATGCTTTTCATGATATCGAGCACATTATTGAAGCTTATTTAGATGATTTAGCTGCTCATTCTCGAAAGAGAATAGATCATCCTAAACATCTTCGATTTATTTTTGAATGATGTCATTTTATAAAATCCAGTTGAATCCGAATAAATGTGTTTTCTCCATCACATCTAGTCTGTTGTTTGGATTCATCATGTTGACTGAGGTGATTCATGTGATCTCTTCAAGGTTGAGGCAATACTTTAGTTGCTTCCCCTGTCCTCTGTACATCAACTTCAAAATCTCCAAGGAAAGGCAAATTTCTTGAGGATATTTATAGCCAATTGTGCTGAGATCACAAAAGGATTTATTTGATTTCTTAAGAAAGGGGTCCCATTTCTATGGGATGATTTCATTCAACTCTCTTTTGATGCTTTGAAAAAATAATTAACCTCTGCTCCTTTGTTGAGTCCACCTGATTATAGCAGAGACTTCCTTTTATATCTCGTAGTAGCAGAATCAACTACTGGTATGGTTCTGGTTTAGGAAGATGATGTCTCATGTGAGCATGTAGGTGAGTGATTGGCGGAAAATATAATAAATGGATTGTCATTTTACAAGAATTCGACCACGAATTCATGTCAGCTAAGTCTAATAAATATTTAGTATTTTCAGAGTTGATCTCAGTGTTGCCTTGTGAGGAAGAAATCATTTATGAGGAAACTTTTCCTGATGAACATCTTTTTCTTATTTCCTCACAAGATCCTTGGTATGGGGATATTATTATATATCTCTAGACTTTGAAGTTTCTCCTCTCTTTTTCCAAGAATGAATGTAGAAAATTGCCTCACCTCGCTAAAAGTTATATTATTATAGGTGACACTTTATATCATCACAAAGTTGATTCAATCCTTAGAATTTGTTTAACCTTAGAAGAAGATGCATCCATGCCTAATGATTTCCACAATGGAGCTTGTGGTGGTCATCTATCTTGGATTGCAACAAACCAAAAAATTTTGCGAGCTGGCTACTTTTGGCCTTCTATCTTCAAAGATTGTATTGAAGCGGTCAAGATATACCATCCTTGTCAAGTTTATACTCGGAAAATTTGTGCACAACTAGCTCCACTTTTCCCTGTGATCACCGTCGGTCCTTTCACGAAGTGGGATATTGATTTTACTACTTGTAATCCACCTTCGGCAAGAAATCACAAGTATATCATAGTAGCCGTAGACTACTTTACCAAGTGGGCTGAGGCTATGCCTAATTTCAAGAATGATGGTGAGATATCAGCCTTGTTTCTCTTCAATCGAGTTATTTCCTAGTTTGGTATTCCTAAAGTTATTGTCACTAACCATGGCAGTAATTTCCAAAATCAAATGATGTTTGAAATGGCTCTCAAGTTGGGTTTGCGGTAGGAGCATTAATCTCCATATTATCCTCAGGCCAATGGGCAAGTCAAAGTCGTGAACAAATCCCTCAAAATTATCCTAAAAAGGATGATTAAGAAATCTATATCCAATTGGCACATCATGTTATATCTGACACTTTGGGCATACGGAATGTCAGTTAAGACTACCACTAGTTTTACTCCCTTTCAACTAGTTTATGGGTTGGAATCCATTTTTCCTGTGGAATGTGAAATTCCTTCCCTTAAACTATCTGTTGAACTTCTTCTTGATACTTATAGTCTTGAATAATGCCTCATTCATTTGGAACATCTCGATGAGCAGCGTCAAGATGCCGCCATAATCAATGAAGCTCATAAGAGGAGGGTAAAAACTCAATACGATAAAGATGCCCGTCCTAGAAATTTTTTTGAAGGCGACCTTGTCCTCAACTACAATTGATCTAGGTGGATGTTGGTGTCCACCTGCCTATCCCACTTGGACCCCCTACAACTGTCTCTTTTAGTTTTTCAGCTTCCTTATTTGTAGCACAATTTACTATTTTTGGTAGTTTTTCGAGTCTTGAATTTCTGGAGCCGTTTTGAGGCCCTAAACGATGTTTTTTTGGGAAACATGGAAGCAACATGGGTCAATGGACCAGCATTTCTCATTCCAAATTTGTATTCCTTGGATATATCTTTCTAACGAAGTATTGTAAGCATCAAACGAAGATCGTATGCCAAATTTACAACCCCGGGAAGTTGATGTACCAATTTACCCAAACGGGGCCCATAGTTTAGTGCTTAACCTCCTAGGGTTAGGTTTTTGGATGTTTAGGGTTTTCCATTGTTTCTCAACAATAAATAGGCCTTCGAGCCTCATTGTAACACAGTTCAAAGGCATGTAGCCGCCACATCTCTTCTTAGAGATAAGCTATCGTCGCCTTAGCTAGTTTATTTCCATTTTAGTTTGTAAGCATATTTTAGTATTTTACATAAATGAAATGAAGTATTGTTTTTACTGCATCTCCGTATTTATGGTTATCTCTGTAATTTTTCATGTTCCTGTTTAAATATGGATTAGTGGTATCAGAGCGGTATGCTTTTTCTTTGTTTTTCTTTGCATGTCCCCAACATGGTTGGGATATAAGGAGTTAGGGCTTGAACTGGTCGAACCTTTGCAAGCCCAACCTCGCAAATCTTGATAGCCTCCCATGGTGGATGGAAAGAAAGATGAGGGGGTAGGAGATCCTATCAAAATCTTGCTTAAAAAATCCCTCGAGCGACAAAGGAACACGATGATGGAAAAATTTACCCAGATCCTTCAGCTACTACCCAAGGGCGACACATATGCTTCCAATAGCTACTCTGGAAACACAACACCCTTTAAGGTACAATTTAACTTTGACATCCCCATATTTGAGGGTCAAATAGATGCAGATGCTGTATATGAATGGTTAAATTTGATAGATGGTTATTTTTCAGTTCATGATTTTTCCAGCTGGGAAAAGATCACTTTTGCACTTCTCAAAGTAGCCCCCCACATCAAGGACTAGTGGGAACCTACTACGAGTATAAGGAGAAAGTATGGGCTCACTATTTTTAGTTACACCCACTTGGAATTCATTCCAGAATGTCATCAAGGAGCAGTACTACCTTGTCAGGAGCTATGAGAAAAAATACATAAAGTGGACCACGCTACAACAGGGAAGGGACCAAGATTTGCCGAAGTTCACAAATATTTTTCATACCCTTCGCACAAAGTTGGGTATCAAGGATTTTGAGATGCGTTTGGTACTAAGATAATGCAGCTGCCTACATAGGTATAGACAGGATGAGATGGAGTTCCTAAACATCTCCTCGCTTGGCATGATATACCAATATGACATCAAGATCGAGCATAAGTTTAAACAAAATAAGTGAGACTTTGGATCTGCGAATCCGAAGAACAAAGAACAAAGCCAAGGCAGGGTGACCCAAGACAACCTGTCGAAGCCGCAAGAAAAGAAAAACGCCATGAAGTCAAATAAGGACACAAAAAAGTGGTGTGATTTTCATAAGAGCCCCACTCATAACATAAGTGAGTGTCGGACCAAGCAGTCACTAGTGGCCAAGTTGAAGGCTTCAGAATTGGCCCGATAAGGGGAATGACAAAGGGAATCAAATCATTGACACGGAGCCTAGTGCTACTATTACCACCACCAAGGTCCAGAAGAATGAGCTCGAAGATCCAAAGGAGGGGGAGCGTCTTTTCCACTCACAAAGGTGGGTGAAGGGTTTGCACTGCAATTTATTGTCGATAGTGGTAGCCAAAAGAACCTCATTTCAATAGAGGTCCTGAAGTGGCTGGGACTACCAACCATACCACACCCACAACTGTACAACATTGGGTGGCTTCATCAAGGATGAGATTTCCGAGTTCGACAACAGTGTCGCCTTCCCTACAACATCAAGCTCTTCACAAATGAGGTATTGTGTGATGTTGCACCGCTTGATGTGTGACGTATTATTAGGAAAAACATACTTGTGGAAGCGACATGTTGTGTATGAGTCAAGGCCTTTCATTGTTATTATTTATTTGTGTAATACATTATACAGGATACCAGAGGTATCCCCACCTACGGACACTGCTTTGATCTTTGCTAAGAAAGGCAGTAAGATCATCTCCCAGACTAGGAAATTTATCTTCTGTCTGGTTCACTCTCAAAGTAAGGGGAAGATCGTAGCCACATCCATGGCCCCTAGGAAGGGTTCCTCCTTGTAGCAAAAGTAGGTGGATACAGTCATGAAAGAAGACAGGGACATCTTCTCCTCATCCACAGGGGTACCATTGCATTGTTAGGTCAAGCATTCGTTTGATCTGACTTACGGAGCACCTCTACCTAACGAGCCAATATATTGCCACTCCATTGTATAAAATTCCAAGTATAAGCAACGACATGATCAAAATTAGGTGCCACAGAAGTTTCAAGTGGGCGACAAAGTCTGGTTGCATCTGCAGAAAGAACACCTTACAAGAGCCCATTAGAAGCTTAGACCACTCCGATATGGTCCTTACACTATTACCAAGTCTATGGGAAACAATGCTTTGGAGCACAACATTCCCCCATTCCTTCTCTTGCACCAACTGTTCAATATGGACTGCCCTTGACCATGTTTCCCACGATTACTAGACACATCAGAGGTTGCAGAATAGCTCACCAGGGACCAAGTTCAGCAGAAGTTTCCTCATCTCATGGAGGAACTCAATGCAATGGGGACCATTTCTTCCTAGGGGAAGGAATGATCTAGGTGGATGTTGGTGGCCACCCACCTATCCCACTTGGACCCCCCACAACTGTCTCTTTCAGTTTTTTAGTTTCCTTAATTGTAGCACAATTTACTATTTTTGGCAGTTTTTCAGGTCCTAAACTTCCGGAGCCATTTTGAGGCCCTAAACGACGTTTTTTTGGGAAATCTAGGAGCAACATGGGTCCATGGATGGATGTTGGTCATACCAAAGTTGTATTCCTTGGATATATCTTTCTAACGAGGTATTGTGCACATCAAACGAAGATCGTATGCCAAAGTTACGACCCCGAGAAGTTGATGTACCAATTTACCCAAATGGGGCCCATAGTTTGGCGCTTCATCTCCTAGGGTTAGGTTTTTGGATGTTTAGGGTTTCACATTGTTTCTCAACAATAAATAGGCCTTCGAGGCTCATTGTAACATAGTTCAGAGGCATGTAGCCACCACATCTCTTCTCAGAGATAAGTTACCATTGCCCTAGCTAGTTTATTTCCATTTCTGTTTGTAAGCATACTCAGTATTTTGCATTAAATAAATGAAGTACTATTTCTGTTGCTTCTTTGTATTTATGGTTATCTCTGTGATTTGTTGTGTTCCTGTTTAAATCTGAATCAATGATTAGGACAAAGATGCCTTGGTGGTAGGCAAGTTTAAATCTATGTGGTATGGTCCCTTCATTGTCAAAAACATTTTGAAAAAGGGAGCTTATGAATTGATTGATTTTGAAGGAAACAAGTTGGCAGAGCCCAGAAATGGGATCTACCTTAAGAAGTACTTTGCTTAGGCTTTGGCCTAGCATTTGCTTGATTGTATATATTGTATCTTTGTACATATCTATCTATTTGTTTTAGTGATTTCGATATTTTTGATCTGCTTTGGCAGGTATTGATGTATGATTTGATATATCTAGGGTTCCCCGATGGTGCCAGTAGACACACCCGGAACCTTGCTTTCGTAGCTTGGGTGATTCATTATCCATCTGGCTAGTTGTTGGTTTCGAGAGGAGTATGTATCGGTCCCGCTTCAAATAATATCGCCGAATATACTGTTATTATTAATTTACTATCTGAGGCAATATCTCTTGATATTGATTCATTAGTAGTTTATTTGGATTCACAATTGGTGGTATCTCAATTGAATAAAATCTATTGTGTGAGAGACGCTTAGTTATATCACCAATTTTTGAGAGTGCGTTTATTACAAAGATAATTTGTTTATATCACATTTTTTCATATTCCATGATTAGAAAATTCATTAGCAGATTCTATCGCTAATCAAGCATTAGATTAACATATAAATCATTCATCAAATTAAAACATTAAAAATAATCAAAGTATCATTTGTATATATGATCATCATGATAAACTGTTTGTATATAGAAAGAGTTTTTTGTCCAAAATAATATTCAAAACCAGGACAAAATGTCCTACAAAATTAGGGCTTAAACCCATCATCATGTCTAATAAAAAAAGCTCTGATCATCTATCTAGCGATCCTGCTCAGGATGAGTGGCAAGAAAGAAAACAATGGCATTTACCACCCGTTGAAATAGTCACACCCAATGTTGTGGTACTTGTTGAGATTGCAACAAGATGATGGAGCTTAGTGAAAAGAGTCGCCTTCACTAAGTGGGCCCACAGGCTATTTTTGGCGCAAGTCTATTTTTAGACTATGTCTATTTTTAGACATATGGATCATGTCTATGGATTGCAGGTTGTTTTTTATGGATGATTGATCAAGTTGGAAAAAATAGATGGACTTCTATTTTTAGACCACAGCGGAGTGACTGCTCAGTCTAAATATAGAACAGTCAAATATTATTAGCTCATAATAATATTTAAACTATAAACTTTGTCTTATTCTCTTGGAGCACTTCAGGATGAGCTACGGATGTGGTACATGCAGATCCCAGAAGGAAATACGTGGTTATCTATGGGATGACTAATATTTGCATGCGGGACTTCTGTTAGAACTCAAGTGAGTTGAGTTTAGTGGACTGGAGGTGCAGTTGATGGAGTTGTGTTCAGTTTAGCTTTGTTAAACTGGTTGTATTTAGTTTAACTGGAAAATAGACTAGAGATGAGTTGGGTGAATTAGTTATTAATTAATTCACAAGTTATTAACTCATAATACAACTAATGAATACATCAGTTAACTCAGTTGCATGTCAGTGCATGTTCAGTTCAACAAGGACAGGTGGTAGAGAATCAGATTGCTATCAGTTGTGACTATAGTTGTGCACCAGATCTTGCACAATCAAGGGATTGAGTATGCCAATGAGTTTGCCTACGTATTTGCCCACATTTTAGCTTATTCTCATGTCCACAAAGCGTGAGTGACTATTTTGCAGGTGAAAAACGAGTTTGGTGAGCCATTCTCATCAGTTCTTGAGCAGGTATTGAGCAATGGAGGCAGAAAAGCAGTGGAAGAGATTTGGAGATCAGATCTGAGTTGTATTGTGTGTAACAGAGGTGGATATACTTGTGAGAAGTATTATGCTGTGTAATGTTACATGAATCAATCATTAATATATAGATAGTTGGGGTTTTTAGCGAGATGCTTTCCCCGGGATACATACTATGTTAATGTGTGAATGCTCTTGATGTTTTATTGTTATTGATGCTGCTATATTGATGATTAACGTAGAGGAGCTTATGAATTGTGTATGTTTTCAGCAATAGTACATGATCAGGATAATCTCCATTGAATATGTGTTAAATTATTCAAAATTTCTACAAATTCTCTATTCAGTGCTCCCTGGATGTCTGCCACTCCAGTATTCAAGTTATCATTAGAGTACTTAATATACCAGATTAGTGTGTGATCTTACAGAGCACTAACCAGTGGCACCTTCTTTATATGATCATCTATAACACCTTGAGCTTCCCATACAGCCCTTACAATGAACCAGAATTGGTCCGATTCCTCATTTCCCAAGCCTTTGAACAAAGGAAGCTTCATTGTATTTGCCATACTTAACTATGGTGGAGGTGGAGGTAGTACGGGTGAAGTTGGAGGTGATGGTGGTGAAGTTGTAGGTGGTGTGGGCAAAGGTGGTATTCGTGGTAATCCTTGTCTTATTAACTAAATAGCACTTCGCATAGAAACCTTCGCTATCTCTTCTTCATCACCTCGCAAAGGTGAAATCAACGAACTATACTCCAGACCCTTTTTCCTTCGTTTCTGTAAGTTTGTCCACTTCGCATAGTCCCGAACATCAAGGTAGCTGCATAAACCATTTTTTGCACAATAGCATTTTAATCCAGGTATTCAAAGATTTTACGTACTTAACTCGCAGTCCTTTGAAAAAGTGTCGCTCTGCCTCGATGTAGCTAACTAAGCTGTCGACCGCGAATTCAGTCACAAATCCTCCCATGACGCGATCGAGCCAATGATTGACAGCGCGGGCGATCTGGTCCTCAGATGCTTCCAATTTATGTATTAGCTCCAGGGTCCACACAATAGGACCGTCAAGTTTCCACCTTCCCTAGCTATCTGCTAGCTTCATGATCCACTCATATAGATCAATAGGGAAGGAGAAAAAGAAGATATCATGGATCTCTATATACAGGTATCTATCCAACCACTATTCTTTTGTTAGTTGCGGCTTCCTTCTCTCTTGCACCGTGAATTCATGGATCTTTCTATCCAACCAGTCTCCAATCTCCTTCTTAGTTGAATTCCAGTGATACAACATCACACATCTCTTATGCAGATTCTAGTCCCTGCAATGGAACCATTTGTTGGCTTGAAGGGGCCTGACCCAGGTTTAGCGTTAATTAGCCAAACAAATCCCTACACTACTGGCCCTTTTGGCATCAGCCCGCGGAGCGCAAACTGAAGTCTCACCCGAAGCAGTATGGGGGGATGCTATAGCCAAGTTTCTGCACCCTGAGATGGTTGTGATGTCGTTTAATTCCCTCTATTCTTACCTTCGCGTAGGTTTCTTCGCTTTAGGTCTTGCAAGAGAAACCCTCTATTTCGGCCTTCAATACCTCCGCGAAAGGGTACAATCAACCTTCTCGTAGCCCTAACCTGCTACTCAGGTACTTTTGCACTACTAGAGTAGCATGTTGTACAAATTCCCCAATTAATATAAGTGATTCACTAATCTTATCAAACAGTTATAGTTAACACCGCGTAACCAAATATTCGTAAATGCGTTCAATTAATTAATGTAATTGCGGTCTTTCGCACAAGATATAAGCACAATAAAGTAAATTCATACATAAAATATCTAGATGTATCAACATAACAAAGACAAAGAAATTGTAGAATATCTCTCTTTACTAATATCTTCCCAGTGTTTACAGACTTTGTCCACCCTATGCACATACTTGCAGGGATTCGCGCACTCAGTTGCAGACTTCTACCCTAGGCCTCTGCGCACTCAGCTGCAGAGCCTCTACCTACGCTACGACCCAAGACTTAGACTTCTTGCTTCAAATATTCCACTCTCTTACCTGATCGATGCCTCTAACTACTTAGAGCTTAACTCTTTTTATACAATCCCATGGTCCGCAAACCATGGGTAGGTCTCTTACATCCGACTTTTCTTTACAAAACTAAGGGTGGACTACCCTTTTTGACACATAGTACCTTCGCGCTCCGCGACCAGAAAATGCAGATTCTTTACAATTATATTACAAAAATTGACTTAAACATGGGCTTTTAGCCCCAAAACTACCCTTGGGGGATCCCGCTCCCAACAGTAGCGCCCCTTTGTCACGTATCCTTGCTATCAGCGTAGGACAGTATTTCGTTTCAAGATCAAACATAGTGCAATACTTGCACGACAGATGTGTTGGGTTAGTGCAATCGCGGGCATAGTGTCTTGGTCCTCCGCAATTGTAGCAAATCAATTGTCCCTGACCTCTGTCAGGTCCTCCTCCTCCTCGGCCTTATCCATGCCCCTGAAATCATGTCTGTGCCATCCCTGTGCTTTGGTCAGGGGGCCGCGTTTTGTCTTGAACCCTATAAGCGAGATTCCTATCCATCATCAATTCATAACTCCTGCAATTACGCTCATCATGCCCTACTGACCTACAGAAGTTGCAGAACAGTTTCTGCGGTGTTTGTACAAACTTCTGCAACAAATGATAGTTATATGTGGCATGTTTTCCTACTACCTAACAGATAGTGCACCATAATACAGGCCCTACACTTGGTCCTGCTTGAGCTTCTGGCCTCAAAGGAATGGGTCCTCCTACTGTAAGGTAGTTCGCAAATACCATAAAATTGTTTTTGGCATGCCCCTGACTCTTGCATTTCAGACACCATACTTCTTCGCACACCTATGGTCAAAATATTCTGTCCTGCTTCAAGATTTGCATCTAAAGAAAATATTTTTCAATTGCGCATGGATCTGCTGAACCCCCATATTTGGATCCTGCATTGGAGTTTCATGCAGCCTCATTGCGATCTCCAAGGCCTCTGCCTAAGTTGATATTTTCTACTACGACAGCACAACCCTTAAGTGTGGCAAGAGTGAAGCCACAAAGCACTCACAATGTTGTCCGTCTATTAGGTTCATGTTAGCTTCGCAGATTGTACACTTCAACCTCTGTTCGAGTTCCCGAGGTGTCTCACCTGGTCACATTGCAATTTCTTTGAACCCCACAATAGACTATGCTTCAGATTTAGGCCTACTGAATTCTCTATTCAGTGTTGTCTGGATGTCTACTACTCCAACATTCAGGTTATCATTAGCGTACTTGATATACCAGGTCAGCGCGCAATCCTGCAAAGCACTAACCAATGTCGACTTCTTCATGTTATCATTTGTAATGCCCTGAGATTCCCATACATATTTTACAACGAACTAGAATTGGTGCCGATCCTCATTCCCCGAGCCTTTGAACAAAGGAAACTTCACTAAATTTTCCATACTAAACTGCGGTGGAGGCGGAGGTGGTACAAGTGAACTCGCAGTCGATGGTGGTGAAGTTGGAGGTGGTGCGGGTGGAGGTGGTATTCACGGGAATCCTTGCCTTATTAACTGAATAGCACTTCGTGGAGAAACCTGCGCTATTCCCTCTTCATCACCTTACGGAGGTAAAATCAACGGACTATATTTAGGACCCTTTTTTCCTTTGTTTCTATAAGTTTTTCCGCTTCGTGTAGCTCCAAACATCAAGGTAGCTACATAACCCATTTTTCACACAATAGCATTTTAATCGAGGTATTCAAAGATTTCACGTACTTACCCTGTGGTCCTTTGAAAAAGCGTCGCTCCGCCTCGTTGTAGCTGACTGAGGTGTCAACCACAAATTTAGTTACAAATCCTGCTATGACACGATCAAGCCAATGATTGACAACGCATGTGATCTTATCCTTCAATGCTTCCAACCTTCGCACTAGCTCCGGGGTCCACACAATAGGACCGTCAAGTTTCCTTCTTCCTTGGCTATTTGCTAGCTTCACGATCCACTAGTATAGCTCAATTGGAATGGAGAAGAAAAAGATCTCGTGGATCTCTGTATAAAGGTACCTTTCCAACCATTGTTCCTTAGTTAGTCGCGGGTTTTTGTTCTCCCGCGCCGCGAATTCGTGGATCTTCCTATCCAACAAATTTCCGATCTCTTTCTTAGTTGGATTCCAGTTATACGACATCACACATCTCTTATGCAGATTCCAGTCCCAGAGGAACCATTTGTCGGCTTGAGCCCATGAATTATAATGAAGAAAATTAGTATGATGAACAGATTTCAGCTAAGAAAGAAGAATATGAGTCCATAATTAAAAATAAAACTTGGGAATTAGTTGAATTGCCAAAAGGAAAAGATTCCATAGTTGTAAATGACTATATACCTAAGTTCAAAGCAGATGGTACTGTAGACAAGTATAAAGCTAGGTTGGTGGCCAAAGGGTACTCACATAAAGAAGGGATTGATTATGAGGAGACTCTTTCTCTTGTAGCTAAGTTAAACACTATTAGGATGTTAATAGCTCTAGCTACAAATTACCATTGGAGTTTACACCAGCTATACATAAAATCTTATTTTCTAAACGAGGATTTGAAGGAAGAAGTATATTTAACACAACCAAAAGGGTTCATTAAAAATGGGCAGGAACACTTGGTCTGTGAATTAAAAAAGGAATTGTATGGGTTGAAACAGGCTCCCAGATCTTGGTATGAGAAAATAGACTCTTTTTTCTTACATCACAGTTATGAGAGAAGTAAAAATGATCCAAATATGTATACCACATTTGATTCAAAGGGGCAGATTGTGTTGATTTCCTTATATGTTGATGATTTAATTGTTACTGGAAATTTTGATGAATTGGTTGAAGAAATTAAAGTGCAGATGTCACAGGTATTTGAAATGAAGGACCTTGGAGAACTGCATTATTATTTGGGTCTTGAAGTCTGGAGGGATTCTAGCCAAGCTATGTTGTTTTTCAACAATGTTAGTGCTACTTATTTGTCTTTTAATCCATTCTTTCATGCTCAAACAAAGAACATTGGAATAGACTATCACATCTTATGTGAACATGTTGCCTAGGGAGCTCTTTGCATTTTTTATGTTTCAAGATCTTGCCTAAGGGCGAGGACTTCGATCAGAGTCAAGGTAGTTAAGTGAGTTTAGTTTTGATACTTGTGTATATAAAGAAGAGTTGTGGCTTGCTTCATAAAAGTGAGATCTAGGATCGAAAAACCATCGCCCAAAGGTTCTTTCACAAAATTCAGTCACCGGTGGTTGAGAACCTATTTGAACTCTTGAAGCCTTAAAATAACACTTTGATAAGATTTGCTTAAATCCATGTACATAGAATTTTATTAGTGGACAGACTCTATCATAAAAGAGATGTCCTTATCGAAATCAAAAACATGAACTTACATTAAAATGTTAGACCTGTATTGCACTCTTCTTAGCCTAATATGATAGTTATCCTTCATTCAAGTAAAAGAATTGAGCAAGAAAGCTCTGCCAAATCCACATTTTCATATGCTCCTTGAATCACCACTTACGAAGAGAGAAATTACAAGGCAAGTTCACAGTAAAAAGGGGAGATAAAGTGATTTTATAATACTTGAGCATTTTCAAAAAATGTTTCTAAATGTTAAGGCATAGTAAACGACAATTATGTACAAAAAGTTCATTATGTGAGAGTGTGTATAAGTGAAAATCTCCACACTCATGCATAATGAAATTTCTGTGCACACCAATATCAAACTCATTGTGTGCTTGGAAACTCATTGTGTAGGGGTCCAAAGCTTCCGTACTCCCCAACTTTTTGCTACAACTAAATTTAACACAAAATTTTGGGATTTGAGCGAAATCTATACCTTAGCCTAGTGTGGGAGAGATTTTTCCCCAACAATTTATTTTGTGGCCCCATATCTGACTTACGTGGTATTTCCTTATTAGATATTGAGCCGCAAAGGAGATCCACAAAAATTACCATGCAGAGGGCTCGATACCACTTTCAAAAATAACGTCCCTTGCTAACTCTGGCGTCTCATATGGCGATGAAAATGTATATTCATTTACGGAGTACAATCCATGTTGCGTCCAGTATTAAGTTTTTTGAATCCTACAGTGAGATGGGATCTATATGCTCCATGGACATGGTGCCATGGGACTCGGACGTGGGCCATGGAGTTTCTACAGTCTCCACATGGTGTCTCGTCTGTCACCAAGAATACAATGTTGGAGTTGTGGAGTTTGCATTTTTTATTGGGTGTATGTTGGGAATTGATCATTCCTTTTGAATTTATTTAGATGGAGAGCCGTAAACTCTTTTTCTTATATTTTTTTATGATATATTAATGTAGGTGTAGGGCTATTTGGGAATTTGTATGATTCTTTACTCAAACGGAAGGGAGTGCTAAGGTCGATCTATATTAGCAATTTCATCCTCAAATTTCTAATGATTTTGTCGTTGAATTTTTGGGTTTGTTTAATACTCCATCTATTAATAGACACCAACACTAGCAATATTGAATTGTCATCCTTCATTTTTTCCACAACGCTTGTTTCTGCTTCTTTTCTTTAGGCATAGTTGTTACTGAAGAATAAGGGTTCTTTTCTTTAGGTATAGTTGTTACTAAAGAATAATTCCCTTAAGCACAACCATTTGAGACCCCTGTGCAATTGAAGCTATTATCCTCATCATTCTGAATAGGGGCTCCAATGTCATAATTTGAAAAGTCAGAGGGGGTTGTCTATGTGAAACACCTCGATGATGCCCCATGTCTCAGAGCTATCGAGATAGTAGATTGAGCCATTCAAGAAATACATAGAAAAATGCCTGTGAGTGGTAAATGAGAACACGCCAAAACCCAAACAATCGCATATGTCAACCAACGACAACCTATGGAAGTTGTTGTAAACATCAACCTATGCACCGAGGAAATTAATTCATGAATTATTGTCATTTTTATTAAGAATTTTCCTACAAAATCTCTATTGATGTTATTTTCCTTGGTATATATATTGAGGAAATTCATTCATGTTATTGCCATTTTGATTAAGAATGTCTACAAAATCTTTGTTGATTTTATTTTCCTTGGTTTATACATTTTCTCAGTTGCAGGGTAATATTACTAGAACATAAATGAGGTTAAGACGTTCTACAATAGGAGGCCCAAGTCAGTTGATGCAAGTTATACGTTTCGCAACAATTTTGGTGGAATGAGGAGGTTTCCCATATCATTAATATTGGATTGCTATTATTTGATGTGTTGCTTTGTGATGAGAAATCCTGAAGTACGTATTCAAAGGCGTTTATTCAATTTTTCCATTACAAACTTTCCAATATTTTTCAAAATTAAAAAATGTATGTTTTTATGCTAGCTGTGGGATTTCTAATCCCTGTGCCATTAATTGTGTAATGTTGTTATCTATGTATTTAATGTTTGATATCATTTGCACTGGTTTTGGAAAAATGTGTCAAGAAAAAATAAAAAATGTGCCTATCTATGCATTTAGTTGAGATGGTGTTCCCTTTGCAAATAATTGTGCGATGTTTTTATCTGTGTATGTAATTGTGTGATGGTATTTATTTCTACTAACTACGAGATTTAATTTGCTTGGGTCTGAAATCATGTTACAACTTGAGGAGAAATGGTAAACATTGTAGAAAAATGCTTTAACATTGGCCAAGGTAGTGTCGAGTGAAGACAAAGCACATTAATGCAGAGTGCGGAGCTCCACACAAAAAAAAACCACTATTGTGCAGAGTGCAAAGATCCACAAAATGGAAATCACCTCTGTGTGGAGTGTGGAGGAATGTGTGCAGATTGCAAGGTGGCTTTGAACTCCGCACAATAAAAGGCACAACATACAACCTTTTACCTTTTGATGAAGCATGAGGCACAAAGATACATATATTGCGTAAGCAAAGTTTAATCATTATAAACTAAGTGGAAGATCATTTCACTGATACATGTATTAAATAAAGTATTTATTTATATATATTTAATTTCAAAATCTCAAAAATCTTCAACACAATACAAGTACATCTATTTGCAACTTAAAAACAATTTGTTCATTTCGTTGTGCAGAGATTTTTGTGTGGATAGATTTCATTATACAAAGAGATTTCATTGCGCATAGTGCTTTCATTATGCAAAGAGTTTTGTAAGGAGAGATTTCATTGTGAGGAGTTTTCTCTGCACTCTACATAACCTTTAATCAATTAATTAGCAATAGAAGGAGGGACTATGTTGCATTGCAGATATTACTCTTGTTTCTCTTATGCATAGGCCTAACATATTTTATATGTTGTTGTGATAAGGGTGAACTTCTCATGAATGAATATATTGGATAAGGGCCATAATTTAATATTGTTCACAGAGGAGTTTGGAAAACTAGTTGTGTTACTAAGAGAAAAATTAGTCCCTCCAAAGGTTGTTGGCATTTGTAAGTGCCATAATATCAAGCTATCCATGGGAGAATATGTGTTGAATAGTCCAATTCTTTCCATTCCAATTGGTGGTGTTGATTTTGTACTAGGTGTCCAATGGCTACAATCTTTGGGTACGATAGCTTTTAATTTTCAAGCACTTTTCTTGAAAAAAAAAATAGAAGGAAAGAAAGTTGAATTAAGGGGCATTGCAGGGAAAGCAGGAAAGATAATCAGTTCTAATGGCATGACAAATATTCTAAAGAAAGAGCAATGTGGTGTAATTGCACAATTATGTTCGCTAGAGATTCCCACGTTGAAATCATCTATTTCTCCATATCTCCAAAAAGTCTTGGACAATCATTCCAAGGTATTTGAGACTTCCAAAGGCCTCCCACCTATCCATGAACATGATCATGTTATTCATTTGATTCCAGGAAGTGTTCCTCCAAATATCAGGCTTTACAGATATCCCTCTGCAAAGAGTGAAATTGAACGTCTGGTTGCAGAAATGCTAGACGCTGGTATAATTCAACCTAGTCAAAGTTCTTTCTCTGCTCCAATAGTATTGGTGCATAAGAAGGATGGATCATGGCGCATGTGTTCAGATTATAGGGAGCTCAACAAGCTCACTCTTAAAGATAAATTTCTCGTTCTTGTCATTGATGAATTATTGAATGAATTACATGGAGCAATTTACTTCACCAAGTTGGACCTTCACTCAGGATATCATCAGATTAGAATGAAGACTGAAGACATTCTGAAAATAACATTTAGAACTCATGAGGGTCATTATGAATTTTTGGTCATGTCTTTTGGCCTTACCAATGCACCTTCTACATTTCAAGTTTTTATGAATTCCATTTTCAAACCCTTCCTTAGAAAATTTGTGTTAGTATTTTTTGATGATATATTAATCTACAGCAAGTCTTGGAAGGATCATGTTCAACATGTTGATAGAGTGCTCAAACTATTGGAGGAGAAACAATTAT
>APFE030572889.1:84331-102881 GCA_000404065.3 Pinus taeda
GAGTACAAGAGGTGGAATATTTGGGTCATATTGTATCTCATGAAGGTGTTAAGGTAGACCCTAGAAAAATTAAAGTCAGTAAGGAATGGAAAATCCCCACATCCATTAAGCATCTGCGAGGATTTCTCAGGTTGACAGGGTATTATTGCAAGTTTGTTAAGAATTATGGGAAAATAGAAGCACCTCTAACAACATTACTAAAGAAAGATGCATTTTCTTGGACTCCAAAAGCAATGAAAGCTTTTGAACATATTAAAGAGGTAATGTGCCAAGCACCGGTCTTAGCTACGCCAGACTTCACAAAAACCTTTATTGTGGAATGTGATGCCTCAGGAAATGGAATTGGTGTTGTTTTAATGCGAGAAGAAAGACCCATTGCTTTCAAAAGTCGTCCAATCAAAGGAAAGTATTTACACAAAACTATTTATGAGAAGGAAATGTTGGCAATACTACATGCACTTAAGAAATGGCGACCTTACCTAATGGGAAGACACTTCAAGGTAAAAAAATTGCATGATAGTCTTAAATACTTTTTAGAACAAATATTATCTTCAGAAGAGAAGAAAAATTGGTCACAAAGATGTTGGGTTATGACTTTGAAATCATCTACAAAAAAGGGAGAAAAATGTTGTTGCAAATGCACTCTCAAGAAAGGATGAGGATGTGGAAGCATTGCTTAGCGCCATTTCTATTATCCAACCAAATTGAATAAACAAAGTGAGGGATGAATGGAAGAATGATGAAGAAGTGTGGACACTCATTCAAAAGTTACAACAAGACCCCAGTACATCTGATACATTTAGCTGGAAAAATGATTCGTTATGGTAAAAAGATTGCTTATACTTCTATAAGAATTCCCAACTCAAACAAAAGATTCTTATGGAATTGTGCACCTCTCTCTTAGGAGGGCACTCAGGATTTTTAAAAACTTACCACGGGGTTAAGAAGGAATTTTTTTGGGATGGCCTTAAATCTGATATTCAAAAGTTTCTGGTGGAATGTTTGGTTTGCCAACAAAATAAAGTTGAAACAATTAAGGCCCCAGGTATATTACAATCTTTATCCATTCCAAGTCAATGTTGGGATGAGGTTTAAATGGATTTTATCACAGGTTTACCCAAGTCCAAAGGAAAGAGTGTCATCATGGTGGTAGTTTATAGACTTACCAAGTATGCACACTTTTATACATTGTCTTGTCCCTTTAAAGCCAATACAGTTTCTATTGCATTTATGGAAACAATTCAAAAGCTACATGGAAACCCAAAGATTATTGTAAGCGACAGAGATCCCATTTTCACTGGAAATTTTTGGACGGAATTATTTTCTTGTATGGGTACTTAGTTAGCTCATATCTCATCTTATCATCCTCAATCTTGTGGCAAAACTGAGATAGTGAACAAATTTTTGGAAGGATATCTTGTTGTTTTGTATCTAATAAACAGACACAATGGATCAAATGGTTTCCTCTGGTTGAATGGTGGTATAACACTTCCTTCCATATTGCAGCAAAAATGACCCCATTTATGGAATTTTATGGATATCATCCACCATCCATCACATCATATTTAAGAGAAAATTCTAAGTTTCAAGCAGTGGAAGATCACATTGAGCATCAACAAACATATAAACAAATCTCCCTCAAGCAAGCTAAGAAGGATAATAAACTATCACCAAAGTATTATGGTCCATACAAGGTGTTGCAAAAGATTGGTACTATGGCATACAAATTGGAGCTTACTACGGCTTCCCGAGTGCACCCAGTTTTCCATGTTTCATGCTTAAAGAAGGTTATAGGTGACAAGCTCCCAGTTCAAACGGTATTTATAGAACTTAGCAAGGAAGGAAAAATCATATTGGAACTTGAAGCAGTCACAGAAACAAGAACTCGATAGCTACGAAATCGATCAATTTCATAGTATCTCATCAAGTGGAAGAACTTACCCGTTAAAGATTCCACATGGGAGGATGAGAATTTTATACAAAAACATCCATAACTACTCAAGTGTTGAGGACAAAATTTTTTTGAAGAAGAGGGGCATGTTAGACCCCCATAATACTAGTGTATTCCATTATTATTATTGTCATTGTAGCCCCTTATTGTTATTGTTGTGCCCATGTTGTCCCCATATTGTTATTATTGTGCCACATAGAAGCCCACTATTGTTATGGTTGTGCCCTTAAATTATTATTATTATGTCGGCTTTGACTATATTGTGACCCCTTAGACTCCTATATATAGAAAGGAGGTCTTGTCATTTGTATCATCCAAGAATTATTCATTTGTGCAATGTAAAGGAGGTTGCCCCCTCGAAGAGGCTGATTTTGAAGTCGTTGCTCTATCTTTTCTTCTATTTTGTGAGTTGGTTACATAACAAAGAAACTACTAAAAATTTTGATTGTCTATATTGCATTAACCAAAAGATATGAGAAGAAAATACAACACTTGTTCAACCCGAAAAAATTCTTGCACTAGTACAATCTAACTCTCTGCCTCACAAGTCAGCTCAAGCCAACACTTAGCCAATTTTGATGCCTACCAATCCCCTACTTCCTTGCACAATTTCTGAGAGAATTAGCCTGTATTTAATTTGGAAATACACTCTCCATAACTGTACAATCCATCCATAGGCCCTCAACTGATTGCATGCACCATATGTACAACTTGGAATATTATACAACTAATAGTGCATTGTCCCTGAACTCTAATCTCAACTAGGTCTTCCTCAGAACTGACATGCTTGAGTTATTTATGAGTGAATTATCAGTTATTTAATTGATCATTGCATGTGAATTAAATCCAATTTAATTCATTTAAACACACAATAGTTCCTCCAACGGTTAGAACTAGTTTAATTGAATTTAACTCAGTTAAACTGAATTAAATGATTACAACTCAATAAGAACTTAACTTGGACCCCTAAAATTTAGGCATCACTCTATATGACTCTAGATATACTTCCAACTCGAATTTACTAAGCCAACTAAGTCAAATTAACTTAGTTAACTGTTACAAGTTGCTATGAGAATATAATTTCGATTTAATTCACAATTTAGTTCAAGGAAAAATTAAATTAGAATTTCTAGATGTTATTTTTAACATTTCTTATTGTTATTTTCAACATGTTTTGAATATCTAACAGTGTTCTCTATTGAGGGGTCGAACCCTGTGGAGGAGGCCAAGTTATGCTGACAATGATGCCTTAAATAGTTCAAGGATCATTTTTTGAGGGATGTTTTGTTGCTAAGAAGGTTGTGTTTTGGAAGTCAAGTGCATGTGTGAAGGATATAGAAGCACCTACCAGAAGGGAAAACTTTCTTTAACTAATATTGAATCTTGTACAATCTTTGGTGTTGATAAATCAGGGAGTCAGTGCTTCCTTTTAGTTGGTTCAGATAAATCAAGGAGTTGGTGTTTCCTGTCAGTTGGTGTTGATAAATGAGGGAGTTAGTGCTTCCTTTCAGTTCGTGTTGATAAACCAGGGAATTGGTGCTTCCTTTCAGTTGGAGCTAATAAATTTGAATGTACTTTTTATATATATTTAAAAAAAAAAATTATATGGTTTTCACGTAAAAATATATGTGTTTTGTTATATTTATAATGTTTTACTTTATACTTATGGATGAAATTTCATTGTTACCTTCAATGTTCTATTATAATTTTGAAATCCAAAAATTCTTCTATAACCTAAGAAATAAAATGAAATTTTTTCTCATTCTTTTAGCAACCAATCTATAAAATGGATCTGATTCACCCCATAGTACGGAACTAATGATCGATTTGATCTCCAAAATTATGGATTTTCCCATAACAAATAAATTGATACAAAAGAAAAAATTTACACTCTAGAAACAACATTCACGCACTTGAATATGTTAAGAAACATTTTGGAAACGTATTCTAAACCTTTATTCACATTAAACTTCCAAGAAATGATTCCTTTTCAACAAGAGTAAGAGACATAAGTTATGTTCACAAACACTAAACTTTCTTTATCATAGTCATCAACCAAATGCAATTCATGATAAGTCATGACTTTGTTTAATTGAGTTTCGTTTATTGTACAAATTGTTATAATTTTAACTTTCACCTTTACATTGTTATAGAATTATAGATAAGGGTTAAGTTATTGATACAATTATTTGCTTAATATGTCCAACCTCATGCTAGCTATGCAACTTCTTTGTATGGTATGTCAAGGACACTATTCTAAAACCATAGCTAAAGATTAATGTATTATCTTAATTGTTTGCTCAATGTATTCAACCTCAAGTTATTTTTGTATGTTCCCTGTGTAGGAAATTGTTAGGGAAAAAGGGGTATTATTTAATATATTTTTATTGTTTTCATTTCTATTTTTTTATATCTCTTTTTTTACTCAAGAATTAAGAGTATGCATTTTTTATACTTCTTCTTTTACTCCATAATCGAGAGTATGTATGGTATCTAGAAATTTTAGTTGAAAAATAATTAAGTACATGATGGAGCAAAGACTAAATATCAATCAACTATCATGAAATAATTTATTTTTTTAGAAGTAGTCATATTTTTTAAGTAGATGATTTCCTAATCTAAAGCTTCCGAAGTAACATATTTTGTAGAACATGTTGCACTACTTCTATGCAAATACAATTTGTTTTCCAAAACAATGAATCAATTGCAAAAACTAAGGCAAAGAAGAGGAAAGAAAACATTTGGTATACATTTGAAGATTTCTAAACAACAAATACATGCTTATGTTACTATTGAAAGGATATTGTTTTTTTCTATAACAGTGTTAAAATGTCATGTTGCAAGAAGTCTTTCATTTATTTATCAAGAAGCATGGTTGTTTCATGATATGTTATCAGGTAGTCGATTCATTTCCTCCATCTAGTTCTAACAAGTTTCATTGAAGATATAAATCTAAATGTTCTTAAAACATAAACAAACCACTAAAACTCTTTAAAGACTTGTAATTATTAGTTGTCTTAAATATAAGCTAGTTTGACTTGTGTTAATAAATACAAATGGAAAATTGGAAAAATGATGCGGATTATATATTCAATTTGACTTGTGTTAATAAATACAAATGGAGAATTGGAAAAATGATGTGGATTGCATATCCATTAAAATATTTATTGTTCCACAAATTTGCATACATTCCATTAAGAAAAGATGAATCGTGTACATTATTACAATTCGTACCTGGTATATATATTTCAAAACACATTTCACCAAAATAAAATAATAATAATAATAATATAATGACATATATTGTTTAAACAAGGCTTTTTAATTTAATTTAGTATTTTATACTACAAATGATTTACTTTTTGTGATGTTTTATGTGAGCTTTGTTAGGAAAACTGAGTTAAAAAGATGTTAATTAGGATTAGTTTCTACTAACAGGAATGAGAAGAAAGGTTCTTATCATTATTATGTGACATTCTTAACAGTATTTAATATTTTTGTGTATGTATTTTACATGTCACTTGTAAAGAAAAAATTGGTCTTAATTTTTTAATTGAAAGAAACAGGTTCAGTTTGAGCAATAAACTTTTCTTTTTATGTCGTATAATAATGTATAATAATGTTTCATATCATGGCCAAGGGGGGAACTCAATTGGAAATCATTGTGTTATGAAGTATTTTGTAAATTGTGAGATTAAAGGTTTAAATCCTTTAGTGAGTGCTTACCCACAACAAAAAATAATGTTTCATATTATGGTTTAATCTCCATGATAATTGGACACTTTGGTTATATTATTGAACTAAAAATTTGAAGATAAATGTACATGTGTTGTATCTAAGGCTGTATACAAAACCCAAGTTGTGACCCACAAGCTCCATGCCATTTATTCTAATCGCATTTTTTTTACATTATTAATGGAGCATAAATTCCCATTGATGTCTTGCTCTACTCTTATTTGAAGATGGTTTGTTGATCCTCTAAACCAACCAACCACAAAATCACAAGCAATAGTTTTCACAAAATAACAACTTCAAACCTCAAATTAAATCGCAACATTGTAATCAGTTAATCTCCTTCTCCTTTTCCTCCTCATGTTGGTTTGTGTTTCCCATCAATGTTCATTGTTTATTTATATAAAAGTAGAATGTTGTTCACTTCTCTAATGTGAGCCACATAATAGATACTAGAATCACATGTACACAATTTTCCTCGAATCAATTAGCATGACACTTTGGGGCATGAAGATCATCCATCCCACATATAATGGTTGTACCTTGAGAAAATGAAGCCTTTTTGTTCCAGGCTTGTGCAATGGATAAGCTAAAAATAAACAAAATTCAATAAATGGCTTAGAGAGGCAATTGGTGGATATTCCTATTGACATCAATGAAATTACAAGATATGTTGACTTGTTCTTCCCATGCATTGTATATCCATGTTTAATGAGTGGGACCATTTTCGTAGAGTGTACATGTGTTAATATTTGTATATCTTTTGTTTGACCACATGGTGCTTTAGGCTCTTAGCTATCCATCTCACTTGACAATCTTAATCATTTCTACCTTATTAGTCCCACCTATCTTTACACTAGTCACATTCACATCACACTTTCTATGAGTGATTTGAATATTAGGATGCCAAATATGGCCAAAATTGAGACCTTCACTTAAAAACTCTACATTTATGCTCCTAAAAATGAGGTTTAAAGTAAGCACTTATGTTCTTAAAAACTAGGTTTAAAATAAACATTTTTGTGATGTCTAAAAAAACTATAACCAATCTTCCACTAGTAAACAAAAAAGTAGCTAGAGAATTCATCTTAGTTTTGGATTCAAAAAAAAAAGGAGAAAAGGAAGGGCTAATATCTAAAATAATGGAAGACATCATTAGCAAATGGAAATTGATGGATGTCAAACCTACAAAACGTAAATTCACATGGATTATACGAGAGTTGAGAATGGAATATTTAGATAGATTCCTCATTCAAGATTTATATCTCAAGAAAAATTGGACCTTTCTTCAAGAATCATGCCCAATGCAATCTTTGATCACGCACTAGTTTACTTAGTCGCCTTGAGTGAGAAGGGTCAAATTCCTATCCCATTTTGTTTTTATTTGGCATGCTTCTCTCAAGAAGGATTTCTTGACTTGATAAAGAAGGTTTCAATCACTCCATTTCGAGGACCCTAAAAAATGGAAGGGTGGATTAAGAATTAGATCAAACCTAAGGCATGTCATCCTCATAAAATACGAAAGTTATAGCAAGAGACCTTAGTGTGCATTCAATCAAAAATAGAGAGGGGGAATCTCAAGAAAACTTTAGGAAGTGGAAAAACAACAATTGAAGCACTACACAAAGCATATCTAGATGAGGAACATTATTGGAGGGTCAAACTCTAGACATTTGTGGCTAATAAAAAGTGATAAATATACAATTATTTTCCATATCCAAACAAGTGGAAGGTGGCCAAAAATTCTCTATCAAAATTGATGACCATATAAAGTATTTTAAAGACATCAAGCAACTTTCATCATTTCCAATTTTTGGACTATGAACCTCGATTTTAACATCCACAAATAAAATAAGAAATGTTGGAAACTTTCAAAATGCATTGATGAGCAAGGTTATTCATTTCTTATCAATCTTATAACTCTAATATGGATTGAATCAACACTTGGGAATATAAATTCATATCACACCCCTTTACTAGATGGGATCATGACAAGATTTTAGAAGTTGGCCTAGGATGTTATCAAGGAAACTTTGTTGAACTATGGAAGAGGTTGGATATCAAGGGAGAATGGGAAGGGGGCATAAACTCCTTTCTAGGTTATATTTTAAAGGAAAGGAATCTATATAACTTTAGTATATTTTTCCCTATTTCCTTATGCAATGTATCCTATAAGTTTTCTGTTGTAGCGGCTACAACCACCCTCCAAAATTTTGGCTTGCACCAATTTCGGAGCCTCCCTTGAAGAGTTCACTTGATGACTACACACAGTCGGGTTCACTCTGTGAGCTTGCGTGAGTCCTTACATCCACCTTGCTTGTTCATTGCATTCATCTCTCTGCATGCTAATGTCTAAGTCATGCTTACGACCATGTTCTGATTATGCTTAAAGTCTTTACTTCGTATGTGCTTGTTGTATTCGCTATGAAAGCATATGTCGCACTCACACACGAAGTCACATTCATTATTGCGCAAGTGTCGTCTCGATCAATGAACAAGTAATCATGAGTGTTGTGCTTGTTGCTTACACCGTCGGTCAATCTTATTTAACATATGTGTCTGGATGGTTTAATCGTTTCGTCATCAAGTCATGCAAGTGTGTGTCATATGATCACCTATGCATCTTTCGATTGTTCACACACTTAGCCATTTTTGTTGAAGGTTTTAACGACATGACTCCCATCTGAAAGCCAAACCATCAACCTACCATCGACTCGATTGACTATCAACCATAACATCGTAGAAGCACCAAGCTAGTATTTTCAAGTTGCGTTGCCCGCAAGCAATCCAATCAACTCTCATGCTAGTCACCTGGACAATCAAACCCTGTAGTCACCCCAAGACTAAATCCCCTCAAAAATTGCATAGAGGGCACTAACCTCACCCACTCAACTAATTGAGGAATTGCATAGACAGGTCGGATAAACACCAAGTGACCCGTCCCTGTCTCCCTCAGAAAATTGCGCAGTTTTCCTAGTCAGTCATCCTGACAGTCGACCAACTGTTCATCTCAGAAATTGTGCAGTGTTCATGAGCAGGCCATCCACTACCCATTAGTCATCTCAGCTCAGAAATTGTGTAGAGATGATCAGCAGGTTGGCCTCCCAGCCTCAGTGTATTTTTCCTTGCCAGTAGCCCCTAGCAGCAGACTGCCAATTCCCTCTTGGAATTGTACAGTTTCTGCTACCAGTCTCTCAGGCACCCAACTGGTATTTCCCTCTGGGAATTGCGCAGTTTTGGCTTCCAGTGACCCAAGCAGCCAATTGGCAGTTCTCTCTGGTAATTGCGTAGTTTTGGATGCCAGTCTCCCGGGCAGTTCCCTAGAAAAATTGTGTAATCCCTGGTTGCTGACCCTTCATGCAGCCTGGCCCATTCCTCTGGAAAATTGTGCAAATTTGGTTGTCCAGCCCCACTGCCTGTTCATTCTGAAAATTGTGCAAAGCATGCCTACCTTTCCTTCCAGCAGCCTGGACTGTTCCTCCCAAACTTTGGCAATTGTTCCTCCTGGTCGAGCCAAACCTTGCAGACAGTCATTGTCGACTCAGATTGCTTGTCTCCATCTCTCATTGACTCTTGCGTATTTTTCATCAACAATTTCCCAGAGCCATCATCCTGCATCACAGCCTTGCTGCCTCTCCCGGTCACCTGCATCTAAATGATCATGTGTCATGGTAGACTAGGACGTTTTGGATTTGATGTCGTCTCGTCATGAGTGACAGCAGGTACAGGTACACCAATGAACATGGCAAGACGAAGAATGGGATAAACGAAGGGAGCACACGCATAAGGACAAGTTCACCAACAGACGAACGAATGAAGCATGCCAAGTAGATGAACGTGACGAACATGCACCTTCACGAACATATGAGCCTGTCAAGCCTTCCAGCATCCAAGAAAGGAACAACATGTTAAATCTTCATCAAGTGAACCAAGGACCATTGAAGACTCCGTGCACTTCGCCATGCGGGGGTGAATCTATGATACACCATGGAGACATCCATTACCCAGCAGCACTATAGCTCGACATGCACTCCAACAGCAGCACGAATGTACCAGCATTTTCATGTCAAGTCATGTCGAGTCACGTCATGAGTCATGTCGCCCACATCTCCACTATGGGCTTGTTGTCAATCAATGTGATGTAACGTGGAAGTCCAAGAGACCCACTTGTTGAACAAAGAGTCATGTAAGTCGAAAATTCATGGAATTCAAATGGTCATGAGGGTAGTTGAACAGCCACAAGAGTCAGTTTCACCCTTGGCTATAAATACCCCTTCATTTGTACATGTACAAACTTTTCACCTGAGCTCCTCCCACATAGCCAAGAGAGTCTGTAATATTTTCTTTGAGGAGTAAGTAATGGCTCCAATGCCCCCTTGAAGGGGTTAGTGATGTATCATTTAACGGGTGTGTCTTGGAACTTTCGCTTAATTCATAAGCCTATCAACAGGCCAGCACGTGTTCACACGTATTGTATTCGTTGTAAGACAGGTCTTTAACACTTGTAATGCATGTTTCTTTAACAATGTTTTCTACATATGAACTGATTCATTTGTTGTAATGTATAATCTATTAATGGAAATGTGTTGTATATGCTATTAATGTTGTCTCGTCCATGTCAACTGCTCTGTCAAACATCAGACAGACCTTTCACATGAACCTTGTTGTAATAACCATTGCACTCGTCTCAGATTGATCCGTTAGTGTTGTACGTGTTATCTTACCTTGTATGATGTGACTACCGCAACCGAGTGGACTGCTCCGCCGGAAGTTGTGTATGCCCTTTGTGTTGTGGGTTTCTAACCGAGTTGGGACTGATCCCTTTCAACCTGGAACTCACCTTCACCATTTTCCCCTCACAGTGAAAGAACCATTGACACAAGTATACTTACACTCACCAAGCACGCGAACCTCACTTCTCGAAGACAAAGCGAACCACTCTCCTTTGCTGACAAGCAAGAGTTGAGGCAAATCCTTAAGACAACGGCAACCGGGCCATCATACCAGATGGGACTCCCACACCAAAAGGTCTGAGGTCTAGTTGGGACTTCATACTGGGGTGATCCCCTGAATGTTGGCGGGTCAAGCACCATCAACATTTCTAGCGCTAGAAGGAGGGCAACTAGTTGTACATGGCTGAAATTCCTCTCACACTCACTCATTCATCATCTAGTCAAGGTAGTAATTCGCACTCCCTCTCACCTACACGCGACTTTGCAGTTGGTCACTCCTCACCTCTCAAAATTGAACACAAGATTCCATATCAACACATTCGCTCCATCTGTCCCATCACTCACCAGTTTGCGAAAGCAGTCGGACTAATCCCAGGCATACAACACCTTCCATGTGCATCAAATAAGTCAAAATCCACTCCTACAGGAGTTGGTGTGTCATCGGTGAAAGAATTAGTCCTTGCCACACTTGAAGGTTTGGCAAAAGCCATCGAAGATGGAGAGGAATGTACAATCTTCCGACAAGGTAAACAAGACACTCTTGTGATCTTGAGATCAGACATCGGTACAGGAGGCGGAGGGGTAGGCAGCAGAGGAGGTGGAGATGGAGATGAACCAACAGACTCAAAGTCGGAACCATCAAACTCCTAAAGAGAGGAAGAGGACGGAGAAGAAGAAGAGATGGCTGACCCAAACCTTGAATGGATGACTCAGGGACCATTGGTTCTCCCTGTCGTCTTGCACAAGATGTCGAGGCGAGCAGAGAGAATGAACGTCAAGTTTAACCCTGACAGCATAGTAAAGGCGAAAGACCACTTAGACAAATTCTACCTACAACTGCAAACCTTTCAGGTATGTTATGATGATGTAACATGTATATTGTTCCCATGTACCTTGGACAGTCACATAGCTGCCTGGTATCACAACCTTCCGCCCAACTCCGTACAGAACTGGGGTTCTTTCAAACGAATGTTCCTTGAAAATTTTTCTGATGACAAGACCCCCAGCCATGCTACTCAAAGAATTGGGAAGCCTCAAGATGGAGGGAAAGGAGAAAGTAAAAGATTTCAATCAGAGGTTTATACGTATATTGAATAAGTTCGTAGCAGAAACTAAGCCTTATGACTCCATCACCACTGAGTACTACACGTCTGCACTGCCAACCAGCATCGCACAATTCATCAAGCGAGTTGTGAAACCAACACTATTGGACAACTGTGAAGAGGCTATCACTGTTGAAAAAGACTTGCGTGCAATCGGAGTCATAAAGGATGATGAATTGGTGAAAGACTCCAAGAATGCGAGCAGAAGTCCCAAGAAATGGTGAGAAAGGGTAGAGACAAGGAAGCAACTGACATTGAGACCCTCACTCGTCTCTTTAAGAGCTTATCCACTGAAATTTCTGAACTCAAACAACATAAGGTAGACACATTTGCAAGCAATCACCAGCCTAGGCAAAGACAAGCAAGCAATGCATCAAGAAACAGCTACTTCATGTCAAAAACTGCGCAAAAGCATGTGTTCCAACTTGAATAGTGTGTCGATCTGAAATTTTGTTCCTTCCATAAAGATAATCCTCCTGAGAAATCTTGTTCGGGTTGGAAGCGAGTCACAAATGATTTTTGCAGTCGTACACTTGAGGCAGGGAGAAATATGCGAGAGCAACCAGAAGACACAGACAATGATGAAGAGGTTGCACCTAGTGAGCCATCAAGCTCGAAGCATGTGGTGAACATGTATCAGTGCTCGCAAACAACGACAAAGACAAACATCTAGAAGCAACCCCAAAATTGAATTGACCATTACAATCTTATAAGCAAAGGGGCTCCCCCCACACTTGGGGAGATGCAAGAAAATATCAGGCTGCTAATAAGGAGGACCGATCCACTGGTGGGCCCAAATAAGAAAACACAAAGAAAGTCTGGGAGGACAGCAGCAGACAAAAACACATCCATGAACAGCAAGTTGTAAAACACTCTGCCGGATAACACGAACACTCGCTTCACCCCGGACACCCCGATGAGTCTACCACCTCTGGATTACAACATTGTTGACGATATGAAGAAAACTTGGGCAAACATCAGTTTGTTCGAGTTGGCTAAGATCTAGAGCCAACGAGATATCTTGTTGCTCATGTTGGGATAGACACCGATAGACAATGCAGCTTCTACCAGCAGGGAAGCAAGCACACCTACCGGATCGCTTCCCACTGTGCTCAATACACTCTGGATGGAAGAAGCACACTTAGGTTGCCCCCATTTCTGCTATATTTTGAAATTTTCAACTGCAATTTTCACAATTATTTAGTTGATTTTGGCACGGCAGCCAGCATTATGTCGCTCTCCATTGCCAAGAGGATCAATGCACGATGGATCGAAACATCCGCGAGAATCATCCAACTTGATAGAACGTCAATACCAACCATTGGTGAACTGTGAGACGTGATCATCTAACTATCCCATGATAGTCGAGTCCACCAATGCATCAACATAGTTATTTTGGACATACCGGAAGCATATGACCTGCTACTCAGCAAAGACTGGTCCATCAAGCTAGATGGATATTTTGCTACAGACTGGTCTCACATGTGGCTTCCATACAAGGGCAAGTGCAACCAAATCTGGGTAGAATCTGAGAGGTACATGAAGCATAATGTCACTCCCATCAATTGCGAGAATGAATCGTTGGCTTTCACAAAACTCATGTTTGGAAACTACCTCCTTGAGACAACATTGGGGTGTTATCCTGCACGGCCTGCTCCAACCTCATCAAATAAGTAGTCGGGGCTCCTTCCTCGCCCAACTGATGATAATGAAACTTGTACAGTTTGTTTTTCCAATGGTAGCAGTAGTAGCAACAATGGTAATAGCAGTAGTACTAGCACACCAAACAGTCCATGTACAGACGAGTTGTGGGCTGTGAGCCTTGACAAGTCAGAAACACATGATGGCCCAAGGACCGAGTGTATCTCAATCATCCAAAACAATGGACAATGCATGATTTTGATATTTTTGAAGTTCGAAGGCACAAACAATGATGTTGAGTATGAAGCACTCATGTTGAACACACAAATGACCAACACTATGAACGAACAAAGCAACCAAGGAACCTACCACAATCCAAAGATGGCCAATCTCAGTACAAGCTACACACTACAGCAGTGAAAAATCATTGACCACTTGATCGAATGGTACTGGGATGGGTCTGCGCAAGTAGATGATGACCTGAGTACACACTGCACGTGAGCAATCCAACATGAGATTCTAGGTAAAGGAGGAGACAAGCTATTGCATCAAGGAACAGGTAACACATACATGTTGTTTGCACTCCTTTCACCGAAAAGATTGACTAACAGTTTAAGTGTTTGGATTACTTGCAAAGTTCATCATTATACTTGGTTTTCTAATTTAAATCCTTCATGTAAGAAATCTGGGAAAATTTGCTTATGCATTGATTTCAAAAACCTGAATCCTTCATAGAATAAAAACAACTACCATGTGCCATCATTAGAGCCCATGTTGCACACAATACCTGAAACAGTGGTGTTGTCTTCACTTGAAAGTTTTCTGGAATGCCACCAGGTTCCGTTAGTAGAGCCCAGTGGACTTGCACTGGTCTACGAGAAGCTTGGCCCACACATGTATCATTTGCAATCACTGGGCAGGAGGATTGACAACCCTCCTGCCAATGGCCAAGATCTCAAGCATTATTTTCAATAGGTTGGGCCATGCACGTGCCATGTACATAATTTCCTTGCTACTTGTTGTTTTCATTTGATTTGTTTTGCTTATTATCTTTGCTTTTTCCTTGTTTAATTCTGCTTGCTATTTTTGTTCACGTTCGTTTTGTTTGTTTGATATATTACGCTTTTTCATTTCCAGAAATAAGTGTTGCCAATTACTATGTTCTAGATTTTGAATAGAGTATGCGGCTAAAATTTGAAGAGACTTGTGACACTGCAGCAGTTGGCCAGTCTTGTGTCCGTCTTCTCTATGCTTGGTTACAACCTTTGGTCGATGAAGTCCTAACGGAAAATATGAACTGCCTGTAATGGAAGCTTTGGTCCAACCATGAACCTATGTCCACATTGAGAAACCCCATGCCTATACTCAGCCTTCTGCTCTGTGTGTTTAAGCTCATCCAACTAGTAGAAACAGAAAAGAGGGAAATCTAAACGAGCAAACCTATGTCAAAGGTCTTACATGCTTCTCTGAAGGAACAACCTCTTCTGCTCTCAATAAGTCGGGATCCCTCTTCCGCCCCAAAAATAAATAAGTGCCTATGCACAGTCCTCTTGAAAAATACAAAGGTGAAAGAAGAGAAAGGCTTCCTGCACAGAGAAATGAAGCATGCAACTCCACTGGGGTGCTAACCAAGCTCGCTGACAATGGAGCAATGTGTGTGCTCCTGCGTAACTCCATCGGGGTACTATCCAGGCCTGCTGGTAACAGAGCAACACTAAAGATGAAAACCTATACTCTGAAAATATTCAACTCGCGAGCTAAACTACCCTTCCCGGATTCAAAACATTGAGATCTAAGATGAACTTTTGATTGTGTTCGAATGATTTGGAAAAAGGTGAACCAGGTATATCCATGGGGTAAGTGGGGAAACTGAAGCAGCCCACACAATGATTCAATACGCCCCGAAAATGCCAAGGCCCTGTGCTAGCAATGAACCGAAACTGAGAAGCTGGAGTTCTACCAGTGTGTCGCCAAGTGTTGTAGCGACTACAACCACCCTCCAAAATTTTGGCTCTCACCAATTTCAGAGCCTCCCTTAAATATTTCACTTGATGGTTGTACACGCTCGAGTTCACTCTGTGAGATCGTGTAGTCCTTACATCTACCTTGCTTGTTCATTGCATTCAATTCTTTGCATGTTGATGTCTAAGTCATGCTTACGACCATATTCTGGTTATGCTTAAAGTCTTCGCTTCATCTGTGCTTGTTGTATTCACTATGAAAGCATTTGTCACACTCAAATAAGGAGTCGCATTCACTGTTTCACAAGTGTCATCTAGATCAATGAACGAGAAATCATGAGTGTCATGCTTGTCACTGACACCATCGATCAATCTTGTTTAACATATGTGTTTCGATGGTTTGGTCGTTTCGTCGTCAAGTCATGTGAGTGTGTGTCATATGATCACCTATGCATCTTTCAATTGTTCACACACTTAGCCATTTTTGCTAAAGGTTCTGACGACCTAACTCCCATCTGACAGTCAGACCATCACCCTGCCATCGACTTGATTGACTGTCAACCAAAACAATGCAGAAGCACCAAGCTAGTCTTTTCAAACTATGTTTCCCGCAAGAAATCCAATCAAATCTCATGTTGGTCACCAGGACAGTCGGACCCAGTAGCCACCTTGGAACTGAATCCCCTCAAAAATTGCGCAGAGGCCACTGACATCACCCGCTCAACTAACTGAGGAAATTTCGCAGATAGGAAAGACAGACACCAAGTGCCCCATCCCTTTCTCCCTTAGAAAATTGTAGAGTTTTCCCAATTATTCATCCCAACAGTCAACCAACTATTCATCTCAAAAATTGCGCAGTGTTCATGAGTAGGCCTTCCACTGCCCATTAGTCAGCTCAGCTCAGAAATTGCGTAGAGATGATTAGCAGGCTGGGTTCAGTGTAGTTTTCCTTACTAGCAGCCCCTAGCGGCAGAGTGCCAGTTCCCTCTTGGAATTACGCAGTTTCTATTGCCAGTCTCCCGACCAGCCAACTGGCAGTTCCCTCTGGGAATTGTGCAGTTTTGGCTTCCAGTGACCCAAGCAACCAACTAGTAGTTCCCTCTAGGAATCGCATAGTTTTGGCTACCAGTGACCTAAGCAGCCAACTAGCAGTTCCCTCTAGTAATTGCATAGTTTTGGCTGTCAGTCTCCCAGGAAGCTCCCTAGAAAAATTGCGCAATCCTTGCCTGCTGACCCTTCATGCAGCCCGGCCCGTTCCTCTAGAAAATTGTGCAAATACGGTTGTCCAGCCCTGCTGCCCGTTCATTCTGAAAATTGTGTAGAGTATGCATGCCTTGCCTTCCAACAACCTGAACTGTTCCTCCCAAAATTTGTGCAATTTTGCCTCCGAATGGAGCCAAACCTTGCAGACAGTCATTGTCAACTCATACTTCCTATCTCCATCTCCCAGTGACTCTTGCGCAGTTTTCATCAGCAGTTTCCCAGAGCCATCAACCCGCATCACAACCTGGTTGCCTCTCCTGATCACCTGCATCCAAATGATCATGTGTCATGGTAGACTAGAAGGTTTTGGATTTGATGTCGTCTCATCATGAGTGATTGCATGTATAGGTACACCAACAAACATGGAAAGAAGACAAATTGGATGAATGAAGGGAGCACATGCAGAATGACGGGTTCAATAACAGATGAATGAATGAAGCATGCAAAGTGGACGAATGCGGCGAACATGCACCTTTATGAACAGATGAGCCTGTCAAGCCTTCAAGCATGCAAGAAAGGAATAACATGATAAAGTTTCATCAAACAAACCAAGGACCATCGAAGACTCTGTACACTTCGCCATGTGGAGTTGAAGCTATGATACACCATGAAGACATCCATCACCCAGCAGCACTATAGCTTGACATGCACTCCAGCAATAGCACGAATGTACCAGCATTGTCATGTCAAGTCATGTCGAGTCACATCATGAGTCATGTCACCCACATCTCCACTATGGACTTGTTGTCAATCAATATGATGTAACGTGGAAGTCCAAGAGACCCACTTGTTGAAAAAAGATTCATGTAAGTCGAAAAGTCATGGAAGTCAAATGGTTATGAGGGTAGTTGAACATCCACGGGGGTCAGTTTCACCCTTGGCTATAAATACCCCCTCATTTGTACATGTAAAGACTTTTCACCTGAGCTCCTCCCACATAGCCAAGAGAGTCTGTAATCTTTTTTTGAGGAGTAAGTAGTGCTCCAACGCCCCGCTAATGGGGTTAGTGATGTATGGTGTAATGATGTGTCTTGGAACTTTCGCTTAATTCAAAAGCCTGTCAACAAGCCAACACGTTTTCACACATGTATTGTATTTGTTGTAAGATTGATCTTTAACACTTGTAATGCATGTTGCTTTAACCATGTGTTCTACATCTGAACTGATTCATTTGATGTAATTCATAATCTATTAATGGAAATGTGTTATATATGTTAGTAATGTTGTCTCGTCCATGTCGACTGCTCTGTCGGACATCAGACAAACCTTTCACATGAACCTTTCTGTAACAACTGTTGCACTCATCTCAGACTGAACCATGAGTGATCCAATAGTTTTCGATGATAGTGTTAAAAATAAAATATCACGATTCTAAAAAGCTTAAAAATTCTAACAATTTTCAACCATGTCGTTGAAGAAAAATATCATGACTCTAAAAAACCTTAAAATTTTGACATTTTTCGACCATGGCACTAAAAGTAAAATATCATGACTCTGAAAAACCTCAAAATTTCGAAATTTTTTAACCATTGAGTTAAAACCAAATATCATGACTAAAAAAATCCAAAAAATAAATAAGTAAATCAAAGAGTCATTATGCCAAGAGTAATTTTTTTAAAACACTAAAAGTATAGCTCTTTAAAAATCTTAACCTAAGACAATGTGACACATTGCAAGCAAAATTTAAGAATTAACCATCAAATTGACATGCAATGGGGGTGGACTTAGCCCATTGCAAAGAAAACCTAAAAATGAACCATGAAATTGACACACATTGGGGAGGACTTGATCTATCATAATGAAAACTTAAAAATCAACTAGCAAATTGGCACATAGTGAGGTCGGTTTGCTAATTGAGCACTGACACATCCTGTAACCAAGAAAATAGTAAAAAAATAGATAAATAACTAAAAATTAAAATACAAAATGAAACAAAAATTTTAAAAA
>APFE030572892.1:0-27512 GCA_000404065.3 Pinus taeda
GAAAATGAGGGTGTGTTGTACCATCCAGGACCAGTCAGGATAGTTCTCCTTGCCAGTGAGAACTATTCCTATCATAGAGATGATTGAATGCATTCTGTAAAAGGTTACCTCTATTGATATATTAAGACTTCTGATGGCGAAAAAAAAAATTGCTCTTAAAAAGACTTCCGCTGCTTTAAAAAATGATTTTGCTATGGAGAAAAAAAATCATTAAAATTCTGCTACATATATCACCATATATATATCTCTGCAAAAATCAGCATATATAACACCATATTCAAAATTCTGCTACATGTATCACTGCAAAAAAATGTTTGAGCGCTTCACTGTAATATATATTGTTGTCAGGAAAGAAATATGTGGTAAATATGATCGCCTGTCGCAAATTATCTGAAAATGTGTTCTTCTGTAAACATTTGGGGAAATAAGAATCGAGTTCGAAAAAAGACTCGAAAGTTCTTTGAAGCGTTACACAATGAACTCTGATACACAATGAACGCTACAGATTCGGCATCAATCCTTTTATTTTGAATACACAATGAAAGCTACACAGTGAACGCTACAGATACCAGGTGCGGCGTAACAGATGGGACATTTTTCAGTCCAGATATAAGCAAGGATCTTGGATATGTTCTTTATGCAAATCTGAATCTGAAACAATAAGGCATCTATTTATAGATTTTCCTATTGTCAAAAAAGTGTGGGTGGAGGTTGGGAAGCTCATCCAAAAGCAGGTAGTCTGGGAAGGGGAAAATTTCACTGATGTTTGGGATAAATGGTGACGGCTATATCCAGAGGGGAATCTGTGGAACTTGCCTCCCATTATTTCATGGGGCATCTAGATTTCAGGAACAGGTGCATCTTCTTGGATAAGGAAACCCCTGTTGAGACAGTTGCTTTACAGTGTACCTCTATTTATTCAAACATTCCCGAATTAGAGGAGGAAAGGATCCCCAGGTAGTCAAGAGAAGAACAAATCAAGGAAGGAGTCCCCTAGGCTTATTTTGATGGGGCTTCTCAGAACAATAAAGCAGGAGCAGGATTGATCATTCACCTAAATGAAAACCAGATCCTAAAAGCATCAGTGGGATTAAGCACTAGAACAAATAATTTCGCAGAAATGTCTATCCTAAAGTTGCTTCTATGTTGGCTTATTCACAGGATCTTCACAGTTCAGATCTTTGTGGATTCATTAAATGTTATAAAATGGGTTAATGGTCAAAGTAGATGTCAAAATTATATTTTGAAACCTTTATTAGAAGAAATTCAGAACTTAAAGCTCTCTTTTAATTTTTTCTCTCTATGCCATATCTATGGGGAACGCAATGATATAGCAGACACGCTTTCTAAGGAGGGTTTGCAACAAGATTTGGGCAGCTGGAGAATAGCATAGGAGGACCATGGACAGATCCATGTGTCGGATCAGCCTCCTCACACATAGTCTTGCTTATATCTATTGGAGTCTCCGCAAGCTATTCATAGCCATTTTTAGTTGGTTTTGTTTACAATTGTTTTTTGATAAACTGTTTACTCTAGTTTTCTCGTATCTATTTTCTGTTTGGGTTGTTTTCCTCGACGAGGAGACCCGGGAAATAGATGCGTGGCTTGGATCTCTTTATGGATAATCAATACATGGACTGTATTTTGTGACTATTTCTAGAAACGAGAGTTGTTTTCCTTGTCATGAGGAGGCTCACGTCTTTAGGGATTTCTTTTTCTTGCAATTTTGGACAAGAAGGGCAGGCCCTTCTTGCAGAGCTCTATGATACATAATCATACAGTAAACTAAATGCTCCGGCATATACTATGTAACTTTTTATCTTGTCTATAAAAAGTTCGATTTTTTATTTGGAAAAATAATAATAATAATAATAAAATTTGAATTATATGTTATATTTAATTTTAACATATAATTAGATTAAATTAACAATTTATAAAAGAATATAACATAAAATTAAATTAAATTAAATCGAGATAATACATTGTTTAAATATAAGAGATCTGTCTTGGAGGGTTCATGGAAAACTAAAACAAGATCCATTAGTTAAGCATTGCCTTAATTTGTTTGTAAATATATAGAAAATAATTTTCCAATAGAAACCATGTTCTCATTTCTAACTAATGTCGACTATAACAAACATGGAAACTATGGAATTCAAGGCACCTTGGTGTTTCTCTTTGAATGGGAGAATTATTTCTCGATCCATGAGAATGGAACATGATGATGTTGAGTCTAACTTGTCCATAATGAAGGTTGTTGATTAGTGGGTTGAGGAGGAAGAAGTTATTGGTCACACAAGTCTAGGTTAAAAAATGGGTTTATATGGTTATCCATTGCCATAGTTGATTTCTAAATATATACAAAAGAGTTTTCCATGAAATATAACCATGTTCTTATTTCCAATAACATCAAGTACGACAACCAATGAAACTATTGTTTCCAAGGCATCGTAGTGCCCATCCTTCAAATGGGAGGATTTCTTAGGTCACATGAATGGAACATGTGATGTCCAGTCCAACATGTCCACTATGAAGGGTGATGTGTGATGAGCGGGTCAAGGAGAAAAAACACATTTAATAAGCGAGTGAGAATCTGAACCAATAGATTAATCCAAATTTATATCTACAATGCTTGGATATCAACAATTTACTAACAAGTTTGCCACTATTTCAACATATATTAGTCTTTTGATGATAAATTAACAAGGCAACCATTATAAGCTGATTTTTTACCATGGCCAAATATCTTAAACAAGCACAAGTCAATCTAACATATCATAAGCATAGTTGCCAAGAACCATCGATAATTCATTAAACCAACACATATGATCATTAGAGCTTAAAATTCACATCTAGGAGAGATATAGCCACCATGAATAGGTTAGTTATGAATCAACAATAGGTCTCAAGTTCTAACATGGTAAGAACCCAATAAAATGGATATTTTAGATGGATAATTTCATCTCCATGACATTTATGTTATAATTTTACCATTTGCTTTTGAATTCTTTGTGTGAGTCATATATGAGTCTTCAAACCCTCCCACACCGTCAACGCACGTATCTATTATAACAATCTCAAATTTCAATGCATGCAAGCACAAACAGAAAAAATGTCAATGTTGGCCCCTTTCACAGGTCAGTTTGTGTGGGGTCAATTAATTAAAGCATAATTTCAATTAATTGGTAAATGTTTAAGTGGTGGATTGGTACTTAGGGGTAGGCTCACAATAAGTAAAAATAAGCTTGACATCAATGATAATTGGTTCCTAGCTAGCTTCCATCCTTTTTACATTCATGGGGACTCATATCCTTAAAGATTGGAAGTAGGAGCCTAAGAGACATATAATAAATTATGTGTGATTCATTGAGGCATCATTCATTTTCATATAAATTATGTTGACAATGATTACGATGATGATGATGATGAGGACGACGATGACAATGATGACAGTGATGATGTTGATGATGACGATGATGACGACGAATATGATGACTATGATGATGATTTTAAAGATGATGATGATGACAATGATGATGTTGATGAAGATGATGGTGATGACGATGTTGATGATGACAATGATGAAAAATATGACAATGAAGGGTAAGAATTTTTCTCAAATAGAAGGGTAAGGAGTTTTCTCAACCTATGGACTATGAAGTACATTATAAGCCCACAACTAGTAAATGGTAATAAACAATTGTGTCTCCTTAACATTTATATATGTTATAAAATTTCCATTTGATTATGGAATTCTTTATGTGAGTCCTATTTGAGTCTTAAAACTCTCACATCTCATCAATTCATCCATCTACCATAACCATGTAAAATTTCAGTGCATAAGAGTACAAACTAAATAAAAATTCAATGTTGGCCCCATTCTCATGTCACATCATGACTAGCTCAAGATATTTATGTAGTACTCATGAAAAATCATTAGCTCATCAATGAAAACAAAATATTATCATTTGTTAGTACCATGTTGCATAATCAATCAATTATAAACCGATTTTTAACACCTAAACATTAATTTAGTCAATTTTATAAAAATCATTATGAGACCCCCTTGTGGTAACTATGTTCATTGGCAATCATGCGTTGACCTCACTTCTTTTGTGTGGGCGCCCCATTCCAAGTCGAGTCGACCCAACAACTCATCACACTAGCACCCCTCTAGGGCAGGCGTCTTGGCGTGCTCAACACATGACACCCAATGGGTGCCTGGATGCCCCGCCTTCATGCGAGCGCACCCAAGGCATGGGCATTCGCCATACTATGCAAATCAGTGAACACAACTCATTAACTCATCAATGAAAAAAAATATTGTCATTTGTTAGTACCATGTTGCATAATCAATCAATTATAAACTGATTTTTAACACTTGAACAATAATTTAGTCAATTTTCTAAAAATCATTATGAGACCCCCTTGTGTGAACTCAGTTCATTGGAAGTCATGGGTTGACCTTACTTATTTTATATAGGTGCCCCTTTCCAAATCGGTCCGACCCACTAAATTGTCGCACTGGTGCCCCTGCTGGGTGGCATCCAGATGTGCCCAACACGTGACACCCCCATGGGTGCCCAGGTGCCCTGCCTTCATGCGGGCGTGCCCAAGGCACGGGCATTCGCCTTCTTATGCAAATCACTCAACAAAAATCATTATCTCATCAAACACATCAAAATATTATCATTTGTTAGTGCGATGTTGCATAATAAATCAATTATAAACCGGCTTTTAACACCTAAACATTAATTTAGTCAATTTCTAAAAATCATTATGAGACCCCCTTGTGGTAACCTTGTTCATTGGTAGTCACGAGTCGACCTTACTTCTTAATTTATGCAGGCACCCCTTTCTAAGTCAGTATGACCCACCAAATTTTCGGGCATGCCTAGCATGGAATGCCCCCATGGGTGCCCCGGCTTCATGTGAGAGCGCATAGGGCATGGGAATTCATCCTGCTATGCAAAATTAGTGAAAAAAAAACATTAGCTCATTAATGACAACAAAATATTATCATTTTTTAGTACCATGTTGCATAATAAATCAATTATAAACCTACTTTTGACACCTAAACATTAATTTAGTCAATCTTCTAAAAATCATTATGAGACCCCCTAGCGGAAACTCAGTTCATGGTAGTCATGGGCTGACCTTACTTATTTTATGTGGGTACCCCTTGCGAAGTCAGGTTGACTGACCAAATCATAGCACTAGCATACTTTCCGGGAGGTTGTCCTAATGTGCCTAACACGCGACACCCCCATGGGCACATAGGCGCCCCGCCTTTGTGTGGGCATGCCCAGGTTGCGGGTATTCTCCCTATTATGAAAATCACTTAACATAAATCATTAGCTCGTCAATGACAACAAAATACTATCATATGTTAGAACCATGCTGCATAAGCAATCAATTATAAATTGGGTTTTAACACATAAACATCAATTTAGTCAATTTTCTAAAAATCATTATGAGACCCCCTTGTGGTAAATCTATTCATTGGAAGTCATGGGCCAACCTTACTTCTTTTGTGCAAGTGCCCCTTGCTGAGACGGGTCGACATACTAACTTGTCACATGACGAGAGCCCCTACCTAGCGGGCACCCTGGCATACCTAGCACACGATGGCCCCATGGGTGCCCTGGCGCCCATCTTTGTATGGGCATGCACAGGGTGCATACATTCGTCCTATTGTGCACATCTTTTCCTTGCATATTTTGCATGTCTCTCCGACCGACGTGTCACCCGGTTCACCTGTCATCTAACTCACATGGTTCACTCAACGTTCCCAACTCATTCACCCATCATTGTGTCATTCAAGTCATCTTTGGGTGCCTGGGTGTGCCCAAGGCATGCACCCTTGTCATGCACATGATGCCCTTAATTCACTTCACTCGTTTGGTTTTCCCATCGTGTTGTCCATCATGCATGCCCCATTTTCACGTGAGTGTCGGGGCGTCCTTCCTCACAGGGGTTTCACTCAATGAACCTCTGACATATCACGTGCATTCACGAAATATTAAACAATACCCTTAATTTAACTACATATTGGAAATACCTCTAAAAGTCACATTATTTAACCCCCTACCAATATAAACCCAATACACCTTCCCAATTTAAAAAACCCCTACTTTCACCAGATATTGTAGGTATCCATTTTTTTAATTAACATTTTTTATACCCTTTTATATTTTTTCATTAAATGTGAGTTCTATTTTTTATACCTGCCAATGTAAAAACCCTTTACCCCCTATATATCTCCCAATATATTATGTCATTTTTTCCTCAATAAATATCCCCCAATATGAATGCACGTGATATGGTATTGCCCCACAGTGAAGCCCTCGTGTCCTGCCTTCATGTGGGTGCGCCTAGGGCATTCGCCTCTGTGTTGTGCACGTGATACCCCCACGGTCACATTTCAATTCATACATCATTTTTTCGCCACTTTGAGTGGGTGTGTGCATTCATGGGTCGACCTTGCTCTTTTATGTATGTTTGACCGACCAACTTGTCGCACAGGTGCCCTAGTGTGCCTAGCATGCGATGCCCCATGGGTGCCCCACCTTAGTACGGGCACACCCAAGGTGTAGAAGTTCACCCTGTTGTGCAAATAAAACAACACAAATAATTAGTTCATTAATGACAACAAAATATTATCATTTGTTAGTATGTCCATGCTACATAATCAATCCATTATAAACCGGCTTTTAACACCTAAACATTAATTTAGTCAATTTTCTAAAAATCATTATGATACCGCTTGGTGGGAACTTAGTTCATGGGCAGTCATGGGCCAACCTTACTTTTCACGTTACCCGACTACCGTGTTGCCTGGTTCACTTGTCGCCCAACTTGCCCAGTACGTCTACTTAACATACCAAATTCAAAATTGGAAATGATGGTATAAACGTAAATGAGCTTATCTTTGTTTCAAGAATAATATATTCCCTACTAAACAAGGCCAATCACGTGAAGATGGAAGCTCATATGGTGCATCCCCACAACCACCCCCCCCCCCCACATCACTCTCAATTCCCCAAACACAGTAACATTCGAACATAAAAACTAGGAAAATAAAAATTTGAGTTGAACGAAAGTGAACAAACCAACTAAAAACATATAAATACATACCTCGTACTTTTCAATATTTTGATATCATTAATATGATTCCACATCCAACTCATCATCTGTATCATCCAGTTCAGAATTCATGTACAAATGATTCACCATATCAACATCATCTTCATCGTCTATATCATCATCTGGAGCATGCTCTTTTACATTTGGTTCAACTTCTTCAAGTTCTTTGCCTGACACAACATCAATATCATCTAGTTCATCCAAATTAACATTGCCTCGATTAACATATATTCCTTGAACTTCTTCAACATCTTCGTCTAGCACTGCATGAACCCTCTGCTCCTCTACATCATCTTCTTCTTTAATTTCATATTCTTTCGCTACATTATACTTTACGAGCCTTCCTTTGGGATCATATCTAACAACATATGACCAACCTGCTTTACTTGGAATGCCTACGTAAAATACCTATTCACATTGGCTTGGAAGAACATATTGCTCTGATCCTAGCTCAAGATTCCTTATATCAACCATGGTAAATCCGTTAGCATGACCAATAACAATTCTATCAGGGTCACGTTCTTGGACTTGTAGCCTAAACCATTTGACATCGAACAAAACTATTTTGAAGGATTCAAAGTAACACTCAATTATATCATGAAAATGCCCATAATATAGATTGCCAAAGAGTTTTGGATGTCTTTCTCCTCTAGAGGAAACATTGATATCTTGAAATATTGTAGTTATCCCACGACGAGAAGTTTTCATCTTTTTATCCAACCTTTTGATGTGAATTTTGTGGCCATAGCACCACATTTTGTTGTGGTGTTTCAAATGCAATACGTCAAACACATTAAAAAAATAAAAAAATAAAAAAATGCATTGTCGATTGATAAGCATATTTATACTTGTAAAATTTGAAAATTAAGAAAAAAAACACACCATATGCATCAATATCATTGTAAAAAAACTTAGTATGGGTGAATATGCTTGTCTGATAATCTTTTAAACCATGCGCTAAATCAATTTCCCTCTATGTAAGATTAGTATTTCCACTATGTTGAGCTTCTTTGACCAATGTAGACACACCATACCATGATAACCTACCATCATTAGCTTATTTGCATCGTTCAATCTGTACCTTCGTCCAATCAATATTGCTCATAATTTATAAATGTATTGCATCCCACTCTCGACTACTTGTATTAAAATAAAATAAGTCAGACATATATAAGTAGTTACCATGTTATACCTTCATAATAATGGATTATGTAGGAAGACTAAAAATGAAATAATTATGATATACATAAAACAAAAAGGTAAAATGTGTTATAAATTTCCACTATCTACTTACATCTCACTTTACTTATTCTATCTTTCTCCAATAGGTGCTCCCCTTCAAATTTGTCCATGGAGTTAACATTCCAAATGTGATCCAATACATTATTACTTTTCCCTGTTTCACAACTATATTGACGAATATAAACCATGGTTTGATATTCCATATATCCCTCTACCATAGAACCCTTGGGACATGCCCTTTGTCTGACCAAAGCCTTCAGTGATTTCAAGTGCCTCTCAACCATCCACTTTGATCTTATGTGTACAGGTCCACACTTTTCAATCTCCTTGACTTGGTGTATGAGGTAGTGTTATTGTGCATTGAAAAATGTCAAAGGTAGATACTTTTTCATTTCACACATTAGACAAGGAATTTGTTTTCTCCAATACTTTATATATTATTTATCGATTTCTTTAAATGACAACCACCTACAAATAAAGCAAGCAAATCATAGGTTTCAACAAAAGAGGTATATAGTACATGATGACAAGTAAAACACATGTAGTCAAAAATATGCGACACAACAACTTATTGAACAAATTACACTTTGCGCATAAATCTCCACTTACCTCATGTATTTACCAAGATCATATATCACTTGTTTGAGATTGTTGTCAAAGTTTTCTAAGAGAGATAGAGGCATAACATACTGTAACAAAAATAGTGATCAATCATTATTTTCCCAAATTAGTAGAAAAAACACTAATTACCAAGATGTTTCACCAATGTATAAATATATACACCAAAATAATTACCTTAATAAGCATATGTCAATCATGAGTTTTGACCCCAACTAATTCACCTTTCTTTGTTAGGATATTCTTTTTGTTTGAAGAAAATCCAGTTGAAAAATTAATTTTTTCAATAACCTCTTTAACATCCTTCCTTTGCTTCTCTGCCAATAACCATGGAAGGGCGCTTATATTTTGGTCGTCTCCATCGCTATTTGAATGATTCGCACTTTGTAATGCATGGTTGGCCTCCTTAATGTCATTACAAATCTTGACATTTTTTCTTTATCTCTCCTTCCATCTAAGATTCGCCATAAGGTCTCTCTTACATTCTTCCCAATCGACATTGTAGTAAACTAATGAACAATTTCTAGGTGTTCATAGTAGGAGGGTCTATTGAATTGCTTGGGATAAATTTTCATTCCTCGTGGAAGTGCCATGTTATTAATGCCTTGACAACCTAAAACGTGAATCATAGTTAAAGATATTATAACAACAATATAACTTGTCAATTAGTACAGTGAATAAAATTCCATAAAAATATAAAATAATCCAAGCATATCATGTATATTGATACATAGACAATTTGATCCATACCTTGAGAGACTCTATTATATTGCAACTTCCATGTACGAGGTGCCATTCTTCGTGGTCTTAATCTAGTCTCTTCTTTCCCATTAAAAAGGTGTTTTTTGGTACTTCGGTACCTATGGGAAGTGCGTATACTCATCAAACACCTTCGTTCCTAAGCTTCTTGAACAACAGCATTTCATCTTAGGACCACAAACCGGACAAGAAAATTTACCTTTTGTTTACAAAATTACAAGAGATGGAATAATTTTTATATCAATTATTATAAGTATGTACAATGAAGGTTGAACTATTTAAAAAACATACATGAAATGAACTTCATAAAATTAAACACTATTAAAGTGCAGGGTAACATTATAACATACCACAAAAATTTATTAGCCTTGGGGCATCATAAATTGTCCATACAAGCATTGCATGGAATTCAAATTCCCTTTGTGCAACTACTGATCTAGAGATATCATACATAGTGACATTGTTCCATAACTCCACTAACTCATCGATAAGAGGCTTGATATATACATTCATATATTTGACCTGGTACTTACCTAATTGATTGAACATACAATACATAATTATTACATATATGAGTAAATAAATAAAAAATATAAGGCATAATTGAACATATATGAGTAAACAAAAAAATATAGGACATAATTATGAAACAACAAGACAAATGAGATGTTATTGTGCTAAAAAAAATCATTTTAAACAAATTAATACCTGGAATAATCATTGTCAACATTATGTGCTCCCTCTTTATTGACTTCCACGAAGGAATGTTATTGTTGATAACAAAAATGGGTCACACCGAGTAAGTAGATCTGAGCTCTCCAAATGGATTGACACTATCATCTGCTAATGAAAGCCTAATATTATCCGGTTCTCTTTTAGACTCTCACCATTTTTCCTCTATATTCCTAAATGTAGATCCATCTGCAAGCGTTCAAAGAACACCATCTTCACTTATATTCGTTGCATAGTAATCAGAAGTTCTACTACACTTTTGCACTTGAACAATTGTCGCGGACATGGAATTATGGGAATATAACGAAGAACTTTGTAATGCACCTTTTTTGTTACTTTATCGGTTTGATATCTAATCTCGTCACTTTTTGGGCATTTTTATTTCAACTCATGTTCTTTATAATAGAGATTATCATCATTAGGGAATGCATGAATAGATTGATACTCCATTCCAATATATTTCATAATGGCATGTAAATCTTGGTATGTATGAGATAAAACATTTAACAGTGGTAATATAAATTCACCTAATAATCTACAACATAAAAAAAAAGTAGTACCGGTTAATGTACTAAACAATATTAATCCTGCATATTGCATCCAAATGTTACAAATTAATGAAATGATGCAAATCAACATACTATTAAAAACAACGGAAAAAAATAATTGCTTTATCATGTATATAGTACTAGATGTCACAAAATATATTACATACCTTAAGAGTTGTGTCACACTTGTGTTTGACAAACCATTCACCACCTTTAAGTTGACCAAAAGTAATACAGCAAAGAAAAGAGATGTTTTTGCGCCTTCATAAAGAGGTTTAGTTGCCCTCTCAAGTACATGTATATCAAAAGCATGGTCATCATACTAGTTGTCATCATCATCCATTCCAACATTATTAAATGTCTCATGGATCAATCTATTTGTCCCATATTCATCAACTATGTTATCAACATCATTATCTTCTTCCATAGGATCATTAGCTTGATCCTCAATATTAATCGTGTTGTGTTATTGAACAAGCGCTTGTACTACAACCACCTCTTCCTCATCGAGCAATGCCCTAGGGGGCCTATACTATACAATTACAATCAATAAAGTAATATTAGTATATATAGAAAATATTGAAACATTGATATAAGAACCGTTTACAAATATAATATATAAGGAAAACAAAGACAACAAAGACAAAGAGAAAGACAACTTAGGTGAGACCAAGAAACAAAGACAACAAATCAAAGATGATGCTTATGCAATTTATCAAGATATTTAAGAATATGTTGAAAAAATCTAAGAAAGATGTTACTTTTCATGACATGTAAGAAGTGAGAGACTTTCTGAGATATATAGTCAAGACCATAATATAAAACATATTGATCTTATTTTGCATTCATTGTTATAATGTCATATTCTTTCTTAATGTCATACTTTGCATAATATACTTTAAAAACTTATTAATAATGCTCCTTAAAAACCCATGTTTAATCTCTAAATCCTCTAGGTCTTAATTAACTCCCTAAACATACATTAACCCCCTAACACCTTAACCCCATCCCCCTAAGCCCTTAAACACTTAACCCCTAAGCCCTTAACCCTAAAGAAATAACCCATTATCCCTAAGCCCATAAAGTAATTAATCTCTAACTCAACCTAACCTCACAATCGACCCTAACGAAAATAATCAAATAATAATTCTAGTCCACATCAAGATGACAACATAGGTCAAACACCTCCCAAAAGAATATTATAAAGTATGTTTACAATAGAAAGACAATACAAAATAATACAATATACATATAAACATTTACAAAAACAATCTACAATACAAAGGCATACAATAAATAACTTATAAATGGATGATATTCATGTATGCCTTCAGAGTGTCCATAGTCTCTACAATGCTTTTTAACTAATTTTATTAGAATTCTCCTCGGCCTCAAGCACTTGCAATTTCTACAAGGGAAATAACATCTTTGAACCTCATAAGACTTAGAAGCCAATCCCATGTATCCTTTGTCTCCTTGAGGAATGTTATGTGACATTTTTTGTCACCAAAATTTAAGTGATGATTTTGTTCAAAAATTAACCTTAAAATAAGCCTACAACCTTTCAAAACAATCACAATTAATAATATATAGCAACAATGTCAAAGTTACATATATACTAAGGTATACATATAGATATAACTAGAAATATTTAAAGACTTTATATAACATATATATTATAATCAATAATAATTATAATAATATTATAATTTATTAATATTAATTAAAACTGATCTATTAATTAATAATCAATAATATTACAATATAGTTAAAATACTAATGTATAATAATATATGTATTAATTATATTTTTAAGAATTTAAGAATTTATATTACAACCCTCAAAAAAAAATGTAATAAAAAAACGCAATGGAAAAGTGGTCCCATACTAGATGTGTCAGCGGAAAAATCCCATTAATAGTGGATGAATGTTATGCAAATGCTATTGTCATTTGTGCGAATTGGAAAACACATTTTTAGATTGGATAAAGCGTTGGATATCTGACGGTAAAAGAACTCTCGTCAGATATCCAACCGTTAAAGAACTCTCGTCGAATATTGGACGGGCATCAATGTTTTAAGAAAATAAAAACAAAACAAAACAAAACAAAAAATACATTTAACTTCTAACACTTCTTTTCATTTTATCTGTTCTGTCGGATTCCGTTGTTGGAATTTCTGCCCAAATGTAGTAGTAAGAAAAGGCTTCATTTGAATTGTACCTTAGTCAAATAGAGAAATTCGAATTTCTATATCAGCAAGATGACTTGAGTTGTAGTTAGCAGGAGTGACCTGGCCAAGTCACTTAGTTAAATCAGTCAATTCGAGTTTGTGGGCTATAAGTAGAGTTGTGCTTGAGTTGATTGCTAAGATCTAGCAATCTAGTGGAGTTATAATTAGTGAAACTCAATTATCTATGCTATAGTCATGAAGAGAGTCAGTAGTTCAGTTGAGTTGTTATAACTCTTATTAACTCACTGATCTCTCAATTAACTAGTCAATTTACTAAAAATAGCCCTAGTCATGCATGAAATTCGAATTGCCTAGTTGAGTTGGAGGAAAAGGCAAATTTTAATTATTAATTATATATTATTGAGTGTACAAATTTTGCATTGGAGTAGGTGAGAAATTTCTCAAGATTTGCACAAGGAAATAGGAGATTTCCCTATCTTTTAGGAGCTAATTTACTCATGAATTACGCAAGGAAATAGGAGGAAGGTTGAGGCCCATTTTAGCTAAGTGTTGGTTAAAGTAGGCTAGAGAGAAGGAGATCAGTATTGCAGTACATGTTGAGCTTCAATGATTGAAGTTGTCATTGTAATATATCCATATTCTTGTCTAATTCAATACAAATAGAGGAGGGGTTTTTCCTAGTTAGGTTTCCTAAGAAAAATACTATGTTCATTATGTTTGAATGATTGTATGCATTTCTATTGTATTCTTTCCTTTCCACAAATTGAGTAGAAGAAATTTGTGTATATTGTTTTCAGTCTAAATTCATTAGCAGCTGCAAATTTCGAGCTATTTTTACAATATCTCCTTAACTCTAGTATTAATTGCAAGCTCTTCTACATGATACACTTGTTGGCATAACTACAAAGCAACAAAGTAATATCAAGCCTTCAAAACGAGTAATATACCCATATCAAGTGTTGATGTAATTTCTAATTCAATCAAATATCAATGTCTTAAATCCTATGTTGAGTTTTGATCATAATATGGATTACCATATAGACACAATTGTATTTGTATTTAAAATTACTAGTAGGGTCATATGAAGACCATTAATTGTCGCCCTAACATGTACCTTATGCCTTGTCCTACATGCATGTTGTGGGTGGTCGTTTAGTAGTTTGCATACGCTGATAGCAATGCCAATAGGTGATCACCATCACACTCTTGGACTTTAGTTGTCACAAAAATCATCAACATTGAGCCACATTACCCTTTGACATTATTAACCGTATGTGTCAATAGTGTTGGGGGAGCGGGTGGACCCATTATAATTTTAGCCTTATAACACATTAGATTCATGCCCTTAACCATATCAATAATTCACTTATATTTAATCAAATTGCATCCTTTGTCACTTTGGCAAAGGTTTGCCATACTTACATTTGATATATTAAAAAAGAAAAAGAAAAAGAAAAAAGGCTTTTATGAATTCAAATAAAAGAAGCGGGATGCTTACATATTTAACAACGTAAGTATTGGCGACAAATTCAACTCCAACATTGGAGAAATATTCTTTGTTTCTTTCTTGATTATGAGTAGATTAGTGTGAGTAATAAATCGTTATACACATTGATGTCATGAGTATATTAATTTAAATCATTCCATCACATATGCATTGTAGACAAATCACATGTATGACAATGCAAAACTTCATATAACCACATGTTAATTCCATAATACAAAGTTTGCAATGTTGTCAATACTCTTTATTTCATCTCAGGACCCCGCCTACTTTAATTAAGAATTTTGGTTTCTTTTGTAAGCATTATTTTTATGTCTTTTTTAGGAGGAAGGATTATGATGATGATGTGATGGTTTGCACAACATTTTTGTATAAGTGGCTCAACAATATATATAATGTGATTTATTTTCTTTCAAGTTGTATCAAAGCCGTGTTTGAGCTAGAGGAAATTGATTTCAACAAAAAATAATTGCATTTTTTTTTCTAGGACACATCATAACCAAGGCAAACACAAGTATCATAAGCAGGATGTGGAGAATGATGTGTACTAAGAATAGCATCATTGCTAAATAGGTCATGTGTGTAACATGCAAGAAACAACAACTACCACATGGAAACCATAGGGGAAAACATGTGGCCATTGCAACTACAACACATGCAATGCTAACATCCTTGTAGTTGTAGTGTGATGTCCATGACCAACTATAGATTTCTACCCTTAATGCTCACAACCCAATACAAACCATCACATAATCAACACCAGTCAAGTCACGTAGCCCTTACATGTGCATCATTACAACCCATATAAGTTTTTTTGAGAGAGAAAAAGACTCTTTTTGGGAGCATTAATATCAAATCTGTGAGCATGATTTACCTAAGTTGAGGTGCCTAAACAAATAATTAAACAAGTATCATCATAATGTGCTCACTAATGTTGGCATATAAAGGAAAAAATATTTGATAACATTGAATCGAGCATTAAAGTTGATTAAACTACATGTCAGGCTATGTATGAAATTAACCCTTTAAAAGTTGTTCTTAATGACATAAAAAAAAAAGACAATTTAATGGAATCATAAGTTTGATATGTTGGATAAAAAAATTGATGGAATCTAGCAATGAGTGTCTCATCATCATGTATAAGGAACAAATACATAGGTTCCATTGTCATAAATAACTCAACTAGATAGTCCACAACATTTACCAATAGAATATACATCGAAGTACCCAAACTTTATCAATAAGACATCAAAAATATTTTATTTGGGTAAATAAATTCTAATCGTTTTTGAAATGTATTATATTCACAGGAAAAATAGAGGAGCATACATTGTACATAGATTCACTCAAAACAATTCGTCTATTTCTATGCACAAAACCAAAATACAAGCCACATAAATAATGCTCATGAGATCCAAGAGATTCCAAACAATGAATTGCTTGTTGAGAAAATCTCTCAACAAAACCAGCGAACTAATCTACCTATTTACTAATGTAAGCATTATTTCCAAGTCCCCCCTTTAATGCTTACATTACATTATTAGAAATATTTAATACAAAAATGACAAATTACAGTTCACATGTCACATTTGTCTCACTGGTCTTCCTTGACATTTATCCTCATTCTGAAGTCTCCCGAACAACGCTCTTTTCACCACCACAATCTTCGAGTCTCCCATTCAACTCATTTAAGACATAATCACCTCTCACCATCTTTAATGAAATTTGTATAATTGACGCTTCTCGATCTCCGGAAGGACAATTTCGATATTGGACTATTGGATGAAAGTGACATTTCTACACACATGGATCTCATAACATACCCTGTGAATGATGCTCTAAAAGCCGGAAGCACAACAAGATCCATCAATGTATAACAGATTCCCACAATTATATTAACCATTTCGGCACAAAAAAACCTTGATAACCGCTATTTTAAATTATGCTAATCTATTAAATAATTAGTTCTCATTATAAAATAAATAAATAATAATAATTTTGCACACCGCTCAATAATTTTACAATTTGTGAAGTTATAACAGCATACACAAACTCACACACTGTTTTCTTAAAAAAAATTGTGGCTCCCCTCAATCATGAAACGCTGCAGTGTAATTCGAACTCAGAGTCTTTGTAAAATAATGGCTTCGGAGACTCAGAAAATGGAACAGCGCGGCTGACAACGACTCTTTTTCACGTAAAACAATCACCTTCTATATGCAGTGACCGCTTTTAATTTCTCCTGGATTCTGCTGATCCCCTCATTGTCCTTGGAATCCTCCGCCTCTACCAAACCAATGTAATTTAAGCACAATTCTGAGAGATGTAGTGCACATGTCGATGACAAATTGTTCCCATCAGTGAATTGTGTGAGACAATTGAATTCGAGTAATCGATTTGTCAGAAATGCTACGAGCACCATTGGTTTGTCAAGAGAAGGGTTGGGCTTGTGCAGGAGCATATAGAAAATCTGGAAGAGGTAGCTCTGGATCCCAGAGTGCAGAAAAGTATACATTTTGTTGCAAAGATAGTCTTTGACCCCAGGATGTTCATGTTTGTACAAATAGCTTACTGCAATCCACTCGCGGAAAAATGCTGAATCAAAGAAATAACTGAGCCACCTGTTGTCTCCTGTCTAATCTTCGCATCAATCTTGTAGTACGCAAACACCGTGGGTTAATGGACCTCTCTGCAACTGCAACATTGGTTCATCGACTTCCTCCATCTTGCTCTGATCTCAATGCAGTTCTGCACAGTGTTAATGCCCTCGGGAATCCCTTACACTCTGCAACTTGTAACAGACACAATCACACCCAACAAACACAGCAAGAATTATCAAATTCAACACTCTGACAATAAATAAATAAATACTCTCACACAGCAACACACCCGCACTAATCTATGTACCGAAAACAAAACCTCATATATAAATACCCTCACACAGCAACACACCCCCACTAAGCTATTTACAGAAAACAAAACCTCGTATCCTTTCCATCAAATTGAAGCCAAAATATAAATTTCAACTCGAGGATGTTGAAAATCTCAAATTACCATACTCTATCACAGGTATAGTAAATTTGAATAATGAAGATCAACACATTTGGTCTTTGAATCGTAGAAAGGATTATAATCCTAGACTAGGATACCAAAGCCCTTTCAATTGATGATATCAACAATCCACAAACAAGTGATTAAAGTTTGTTTGGAAATTCAAATACCTGTCCAAATCTTCATGAGTTCATTTTTAACTAATAAAGTCTTAACATGAAATATCCTTCAAAAGGATACTAATTAGTTAGCTCGTGCTCCTTAGCTCTAAATTTCTTTCAAAGCACTCTATGTCAAAATAAAGTTACATTCAAAATTGTTGAATGAATTTAAAAAGAAACACTTGTTTGAATTTTTTGATGAGATTGACACATGCTTGTACACTAGTGTTGGCATTGCAAATGACAATCCATAATATTTGTTCTACTTTCCCCAGTTTGGTACTTTCTTTTTATTGAGTATTTAAAGCTACCATTTTCAAATAACTTATCGCAATTTGCTTGATTGAATTTGTATCTTCTTAACTTTCATCTATTTTATTCTGATACCTCGGATATACAAGTTCATTTTCATTAGTTGAAATCTTACCAACTCATTTCCATAGAAAGATTTTAACTTGTCAATGAAGACTTAGATGAGTTGAATTTGAACTCCAAAGAAGACTTAGATGAATTGAATTTGAACTCCAGGCATTGCATTTGCACAGACCCTTTTGAATTAGTGTGTTGTGATCCTGAGATATAAACCGATTACACCTAAGGTATGTTGAAAGATTTGTCATAAAAAACTTTATTGCTACTGTAGTTCTTTTGATTTTTGGACTTATAATACACTTTCCCACAAACTAGAAGACTATGTCACAATATTGCCACTTTGAGTTGCGATTCAGACAAGGTCACAATCTAAATGCTAGTTAATCCCCATCCAGCAACAATTAACAAAAGCTTAATATATCTAGTCATGATAATTGTTTCCTCGTATAGGATGGGAACTTTACTAATTATATATTTACAAATCTCAATCTTTGTTAGTTATATACCTACAAACATTCATTTCGTCAAACCTCGTTGAGTAGTGGTCCCAAAAACAAGAAGTGATCTATAGTATGGAAAGCTTGGTTCTGAAATTGTTTTATTGTGTTAAAAATTGGTAAGGAAAGCTTTTGCGTGATTGAATTGGTTGGCTTGTATTGGTTATTCTTTTGCAAAACACATTATGTATTAGCTTACAATAGTTGTTTCCCTGGTTCAATGAATCCGAATAGTTATTTCGAAATACTTATCTTCATTGTGAAATTTCCTCATGTATGATTCCTTAGCTATGTTTTTTTATTTTAATAGGATTGGCCTAACATCTCTTATTGGCCTTGTAATAAATTGGAAACATGGATGTAGTTACAGATAGAAATATTATATAAGTATTCTAAATACTTGTTAATCTGTTGAGGAACACCCTATGGGTCTGTAGAGTAATATTATCTTAGTAGCAAAATATATCTTCATTTTTTGAACATGATGTATTTGTACATGTTTTTGGATGACGTTTATACATGGCTCTTTCAACCTTGATGATGTCCATGTTTTCTCTCTTTGCTCACTTCTATTTGCTTAAACTTATATCAAGAATTTTGTTGAGAGTTTTCTTTGAAGTGCAATTGATAAATTGCAGTGATGTGAACAAATATGCTTGTGGAGACACTATTTGCTCCTAGAAAAGTAAGGTACACATCAGTTTTGAATGGCACCCCATTTTATTTAATGACTTATCAAAAACAGTCCCATCAAAATTATCAAACATACTTAAGACTAATTCTAGGAGTTTCAACAAAGTTGCATAAGGTTTAGATCTTGCATTGCCACTAGACCTTATACTTCTTTTATGTGCCCTGAGAAATGAGTATGAATAATGTTGTTATAAGATGTGTTATTTAAGTAACATTTAAAGAAAATAGCATCAAATAGAACAAAATTAAACACGTATAAGGCTTCAATATTTCAAGTTTCTTTGTGAAACTTCAAACAAAACATCATACTTAAAATATAATGTGCAGAAACAACATAAACAAAAAATATCATTCTCCAATGCAGTACAATTCATCCTCAAGCGAAACTCAGAGAACACATAATAAAGCTTGAGTTCTGAGCATTTAGTGCTAAGTTCTAATCACAATATGTGGAAAACACATAAAAGATCAGTTATATACTTAACTAATCTTTTGTCAACATGATGACCATCTTCAGTCATTATACCAAATATTAGAGCATATGGTTTTCTACTGTAGTTGGCATTTCAGCCAACATAATGACACAGAAGAGGATATGCCTGAATAAGCCTACCTCCCTCTAAGTTTGCCTCAACTCTTTCAACCTTCTAGATTTATATATGATTGACAGCAGGAAAGTATCTTATTTAAAAACTCATGTACATTGGAAGCATTTGGGGCCCATCCCTATACATAGCTCGTGATAGAACTTAAAACTTGTAGACATCAAAAAGCTTGTCCCAAAAAAGTGCGCTTTAGAAAATCCCACCCCATCCAATACCTTTTCCTCAGCATTAAAAACACATATATTTTTATGTCATCTAAGACTGTATTTTACTACAGCTCCTCAGAGACAACAACACATACACTAAAACACATTTTATTTTACATAGTATGGATGACGGAAAACTATTATTCCTCGGTTATGCAGTATATTTTGTACTTGTTAAAAAAAATTGCCACTGTAAGAAGAAGCACTTGACCTAGATGGTGTAGAAGCAAGAAATGTTTCATCCATCAAAATTTGTTGGTAACAACATTCCACGTTGTAGAATACTTTGTCACCTCTGTAATAATCAACAAGCAAAGGATGAGAAAGATTTGAAACCGGAGTTTTACATACTTTTTGAAAACAAATTGAAAACAAAATCCATTATAATTGAAAAAGAATCATTGGCCCGGCTAAGGGAAAACTATAATAAATTCAATGTGATTCTCCAAGCTTTAAAGCAATCCCTAACAGAAAACATGGTATGATCATTATAATAGGCTTGTACATGTATATTTGCTCCCCATGGCTCAACTGTCATTTACAGAGATAGTAGGCACTGAGAAAAATTACAATAGGAAACATTGGAACCTTTGCATAGCTTCGAGGTAGCAATGCAACATTCCATGTTCCATGTTCATTTTGTTTTTAAGTTTCACTCTCAATATCAAAATGAGAATATATGTGTTTTGTGGTCGATTGGACCATGGAATGTGACACAAGTATAGCCCTTTGAATGCTCCATTCCAGTCTAAGAGGTGGGATTTGTAAATTCATGTGGAGAACCAATCATTATTGTCTTGCTTCGCTTCCCAGAAAAAACTTAGTTGGGGATCTAACCTCTTTTCATTCCAATGATTGTTCCAAACTCTAGAAAAATTATTGAGATCTAGTGCAGAAGTTGGGCTTTTGGCCCTCTCCGAATCTATGGACCCCTTGAGATTGAAATCTATGAAGGGACAATGAGCATTGAAGAACTTGTGCTTGCCTTCGGGCCAGTCTCTGGTGGGTGATAAATCAAATAGTTAATCAGGTATCAGATGAAGGTTGTTTCGGGATTTGTGAACATGCCTAGACCTTTTACCAAGAATCCTCTCTTCTCCCTGACACTACTAATCTTGATCAACACACTTTATTCATTTAGGAAATAATTCAAATCCAAACATTTCTCTACACACCAGTCCTCAACCACAATCGCCTATAAATTCGGGTACATGATTACACAAAAAGAGTGAAACTCCTTGGAACTTGTGATGGATGTACTATAATACAAACAACCCACAAGTTCTTACATGTAACCCTAATGACTAAAAACCCTTCTGACCTTGAAGTATTCAATAAACACGAGAATTCCTAGGAACTTGTGGCATATACAGAGCTCAAAAAGATTAAATGCCCATGTACCTTGCAATATATATATATATGTGTGTGTGTGTGTGTGTGTGTGTGTGTGTGTGTGTGTGTGTGTGTATGTGTATGTGTATGTGTATGTGTATGTGTATGTGTATATATATGTATATCACGGTTAGGGAATGGATTTGTACACTACATACTTTATCAATAGCCCTTTTTGGAGATTGTGCTTTATCTTCTACTCCTCAAGCCAAAGTCTAACCAATCATCTGCTTTTCTTCTTCAATAATGAGTAGGTATACCTCAACCCGACAATTAAAAAAGTTTGTGCCATATGTCACCTTTCTATTGGTGAAAACCAGTGCCTAATAGGTTCAACCCATTTTATTATCGCTTGTCAGTCAATGTGTTTACTGAATGGTGATGTCTTTTTTAAAGAATTCTTGTAGTTAATACTGCCAAAATCGATTGCTTTGTTGTTTACTTTCTTGTTGCAAGACATGTTTGGGGCAGCTTGTAGCTTGATGATTTAAACCCAGTTTGAATGGTATAACAGAGCCTTGTTAGCTCTCTCTTGCTCTGCTTCTTCATGAACAGAGTGTTGAAGGACACCTCTTGAGATTTTTGAAGGGATTTTCTCAGGAGTTTTTCAGCTTTTGGTATTAGTAATATTTTTCCAGTAAATTTTGATTAGAGTCATCCTCAAAGCCTCTACATTTATTGGCTTGAGATGCAAGTTATTCTGAAACTCATCGATCACTGCCCTTCCTCCATCATGAATACAGAAATGCTGAAATGTAAGCTTAAAATCTAGAATATAGGGTTTGATATGGCAAAGAATAGTAATTGCTCACTGATGGGAAGAATAAGAGGTCCTATAGTTGTGATATCCATAAGTTATTTAGATAATGACACATCAAGATTTCTAGCTTCATCTTACTCTTGATAAACACAGTTGAATGCTTTATCATCATTAGGTCTAGGGCTAACCCTAAAAGGTATAGGACAGATGGAATGGGAAACATGGAATGTTACGGATAGGTCGTTACGGTAAGGACAAATAGGACATCATAGGAAGTAATGAAAAGAAGGTTGTGAGGTTAGGGACTAGCAGTAACAGACGTTATGGGACGTTCTGGTAAGTACTATAACAACTAATACAAGATTACGAGATGGGACAATACAAATGTGAAAATCTACTTCCTATGTGTGTGTGCTTTTTTTCATAATAAGATTGTTCTTTTGTTGGTCTGCTTCGCTAGAAATTCTTCAACTTGTGAGCTTTATTCTAAGGATTCCTAGGTGCCCAACTGTATTCTATCTATCTGTCTATCCCGTGTTGCATTGTTATGCCACCATGTCATTCAACAAAATCAATAATGTAGTAAATGTGTGTGCCCTTTGGCTCTCATAGAGTGGTTTATTTCATAAGGCAGCTCAAATAGATTTCTTTCTAGGTTGGGTAACAAAGCAACCAATAAGGGTAAAATAGTTAACCCGATGAGCGCAAGAAGAAACCCAATGGTAAAATGTTAGAAGAGTTTTTTATAAGACAAATCGAGCTCAAACGTTTTGTTTTCTACCACCACCAATGTTTTAATTCGAGTTCTTTTGTCAAATAAGCCTAACTCAGGAGGTTGTTCGTTCACCAATGGAAGAGTTTGATGGTCAAGTTCGATTTCTTTGTTTGAAAAAACCAGGTCAAGCGAGCCGATGTGCCTTAGTTTTGAGGAAAAAGCTCAAGGTTAATAGAGTTTTTTCAGTGTTTGAGAATAAACCATCTCCTCAAAGAAGCGGTGGGGACAAAAGAACAATATATTCTGCCAATGATGTGCAGAGGATCAAAGAGTTTTCCCACCCAATAAGCCAACTCGACTTTTAGGGGTGGGGAAAAAGCACCAAATTTGGAGTCCCAAAATAAGAAATACCAACCCTTGGTTCATCGACCAGGTAGCTCAAGAAGTTGAGCATAAAGCATCATGTCGGGATTCATTCTCCTAGCAAGCGAAAATTGAGAGATCAATAAGCCAGCAGGCAGGTTCCACTGTGGAATTGAGGTTCAGAACGCGTTGTTGATCCCTATAGTATTTCATTGAATGTCCCTAGTTCTTGGCGAGATGGCTCTTTCTTGTAGGTCTCCAAGTTGAGGATCTAACCTCTGATTATTCCCAACTTTGGAAAATGTCTTGAGATCCAGTGGAGAATTTGGACTTTGGGCCCTATCAAAATCTGTGGACTCCTTGAGATTGAAATCTATGAAGAGACAAGGAGAATTATAGAACTTGTGCTTACCTTCGGGCCAATCTCTAGTGGGTGATAAATCAGATAGGTAATCAAGCATCAGATGAAGGTTGTTTCGGGATTTCTAAATAGGCCTAGACCTTTTACCGAGCATCCTCTCTTCTCCCTGATGCTACTAATCTTGATCAACAAGCTTTCTTCATTTAGGAAATAATTCAAACCCAAAAAATTCTCTACGCACTATTCCTCAATGACAATTGCCTACAAGTTTGGGTACATGCCTACACAAAAAGAGTGAAACTCCTTGGAACTTGTGATGGATGTATTACAATACAAACAACCCACAAGTTCCGATAGGTAACCCTAATAAATAAAAACCCTTTCGACCTTGAAGTATTCAGTAGACAAGAGAATTCCTTGGACCTTGTGGCATATACAGAGCTCAAAAACATTAAACGACCATATACCTTGCAATATATATATGTGTGTGTGTGTGTGTGTGTGTGTGTGTGTGTGTGTGTGTGTGTGTGTGTGTGTGTGTGTGTGTGTTCAAGGAATGGATTTGTACATGGCATACTTTATCAATAACCTTTTTTGGAGATTGTGCTTTATCTTCTACTCCTCAAGACAAAGTATAACCAATCATATGCTTTTCTTCTTCAATAATAAGTATACCTCAACCTGACAATTAAAAATGTGTGTGTCATATGTCACCTTTCTATAAGTCCAAACCAGTGCTTAATAGATTCAATCCATTTTATTATCGCTCGTCATTCAATGTATTTAGTGAAGGACGATGTGTTTTTTAAATAATTCTTATATTTTATACTGCCAAAATCGATTGCTCTGTTGTTTACTTGCTTGTTGCAGGAAATGTTTGGGGCAGCTTGTAGCTTGATGATCTGAACCCAGCTTGAATGGTATAACAGAGCCTTGCTAGCTCTTTATTGCTATGCTTCTTCATGAACATAGAGTTGAAGGCCACTTCTTAAGATTTTTGAAGGGATTTGCTCAGGAGTTTTTCATCTTTTGGTATCAGTAATATTTTGCCAGTAAATTTTGATATACCAAATCTGAATGCTTTGTACATTACTGGAAGCATGTATTTATTTCATCTATTTTTCTACCGTGATTGTTACTATGTTTAAATTGATGAATAAATGCAACTATATCCTTCCTATTGTATTTTGATATGTGAAGCTTGGCATGGAAAATTGAATAAAAAATTACCAATTTGGGGCATATGTAGTATTTGTACACTACCAATACTCTTTTGGGGTTTAAGATTTTGTTGTGTACTTAGTTTTTTTTTAACCTTATTGTAATTTACATTGCAAGTAAATGCCAAGGTTTGTACATTTGCCAACAAATCAATGTCATGTTGTGTCATGCACATTAATCAAAACTCAATTTCCTCTAAATTTGCTTTAGTTGAACAATGTGGCATCAATAGTCCTTTCAAAAACACCTAACTATGATTATCTCACATTGTTGTGAAAGGTCACTATTAAAAGAAAAAACAAATGGAAAAAGTGAATTCATTGAGGAAAACCTTTAAGAAATGAGCATCTTTACTACATTGAGTGAAAGTTTAAGTTTATGCCCCGAAGATTATATCAACCGGTTAAGTCCCTATAGTTAAACATCTCTATTATTGAGAGGTCTCGGTTTCAATTTCTCTCGACATTGTCGGGGTCAGGCTTTGTGTTTGAGCCTGTAGAAATTCTCATTGTAGATCACCTAAGAATGCAATATACTAAAGAAAAATACTTGATTTACTTCTACAAATAAACTTGCAGAAGCTTAATCGATTTTGAGCAAGATCAAATAGAACACATATAATAGAGAAGAAGAAATCATACACATGAAACACAGAAGAATACTCTAGGGAAAGCCTCAGCTAAAAACCCCGCTATCTGTATTATCATACAAGTGGAAATATCTCAAGACTACACAAAGATTTAGATCACAAGCTATCTAGCTCTCAGTACAATCCCTCACTGCTGCTCATAGATAGTCAAAGGCTTCTCACAAACCTTCTCCTCTACCCTCCAAGCCTCCTAATTCCTTCCGCAGTTTCTCCTGGGTCCTCAAGCTGCCACCTGTGTGTAATTACCTCACACATTGCTCACTAACCTCTGAAATAACTGCGCAATCCTGAAGGAGATAATTCCTTCTGCATGGATGAGTTTCCTATATGGGAAAATTCCTCCAACTAATAGTACATTGTCCCTTCATTTGATCTCAACTGGGTCTCTGACTGAACTAACATGCATGAGTTATTTATGAGAGAATATTCGGTTATTTGAAGTACACTAGTTACATGCGTGCATGCATTAGCTAACTGAACTCACAATCAGTTCCACAAACTGTTGGAACTAATCTAACTAGACTTAACTCAGTTAATTGAGCTAACTAATTACAACTCAAAGTACAACTCGTCCTGATCTCCTTAATTAAGGGATAACTTCCTCAATCAAAGGGATATTGTTGCATGTCTTCACATAGAATTTATGTTTGATTTTCTCCAACTAATTAACTCAAGATGAATTAATTAATTATTTTTCAAACAGCTGCTAAGATCAAATTCGAATTTTAATTCTCAATTTTTGTTCAGGGACTAACTAAAATTGGAATGTATCCTGAAATGCTATTTTTAGCATTTCTATTTTATCATTCCTTGTTGTTATTTCCAATATTGGTACCTGAAATGATATTTATAGAAATGTTATTTATAGCACTTATATTTTTAGCATTTCTTGTTGCTATTTTCAACACTCCCTCTCAACAAGAAAGGAATTCAACTTGAACTCGATCCTGAACCTTTGGAATGTTCTACATGCAACACTTCTCCCTAGCGTTGTTGCTCCAACAACTCCAAAAACAAAAAATATCCAACCTGAATCAGAATGATGCCTCTGTCATCAAAGTCTCTAACTGTTATCGCCTCTGTCAATTGAAAACTTTGCACCTCTATGCCCTTCAGTATCTAACTGCTCTAGCCTCTGTCACTTTTATCTCTTACTGCATTAATCACACTGATTCCTCCTACTGCATATGTGTTGTTGCTGGTCCTATCTCCCAGCACTGCATCCGAACTACACCTCCTCTCATCATGTTGCATCATGCTACCCACTACTGCACTGCAACTCAATCACTGAGAAGTAAATAACTAATCTCCCAACTAACCTCCCTGTTGGGCTAGAAACACCCTCTGATGCTGAAGCTTCCTCTGCCGCTCCATCCGCATCTGTCTCTACCCACTTAGCCAGTCCTGCTACTACTCATCGGGGCTCCTGTAGCAAGGTCTAATCAAAGAGGCTGGGTACCTCAAGGATCCTACCCTTATTTTAGCCTTCTTGGGACTATCACTCCACATCAGCCCACCTCACACCTAGAGGTATGGCTGCATGTGATCCCTCTACCCACTTGGCTTGAAATTCCCCCCTACTGGAGGTCTCTTCATGAGTGGATGCCTCCACTCGATCTTCACTCAGCTTCTTTAGTTGTGGCTGCTCCACAACCTCCTAAAGCTGCTTCACCAATTGTGGCTCCTCCACAATTGTCTGAGACTTCTTCTGGCGCTGCATGTTGA
>APFE030572892.1:27532-46363 GCA_000404065.3 Pinus taeda
CTTGCTCCTCAAGGCTTTGCATGCATCTTGAACCTCAAGAGCATACAGGTTCTTGACTCGTGAACCGATCTGCTTCACCTGTCTTGTGGTGATGTGTCTAAGGAAAACCTTTCCCTTGCTCAAGACTACATCATAGCCTTTGTCTTCCAGCATCGTGATTGATACCAAGTTCTTCTTCAGTCCTGACACATACTTCACATCTGTCAAGGTAATGCGAGCTCCATGCTCCCTCTGAAAAGAAACTGTGCCCACACCTGAAACACTATACTTTTCATCATTACCCATCTCTATGAGTATCTTGAGGTCTTTCTCCTCCAAGGTATTGAACAAACTCTTATCGTCAGTCATGTGGAATGAGGCTCCATTGTCAAGAAACCAACCACAACCCATCATTGATGAAACCATGCATGCGATGAGGGTAATATCCAATTTGAACTGAGAGGCCAATGCCTCACCTTTAGATCCTTCCTTGGATCCCTTCTTGGATTTCTTCAATGGACAATTAGTTGAATAATGGCCCACCTCATGACAATTAAAGCATCATACTTTAGATTTGTCAATCTTCTTCCCACCATGAGAAGAACTTGATTTAGGATGAGAATCCTTCTCCTTCCCCTTTCTTTACCTTACTTGCTAAGGCGCAATTTTCTTCATCCTCCTTGGATGAAGAACCATCTCTAGTGCTTCTCCTGATCTCCTCCTGCGTTAGATCCGACCACAGTCGTTCCCAATCTGGCAGTTTCTCTCTTCCATTCACTAAGTCCTGGTAGTTATGCCAGCTCTTAGGAAGACCGAGGAGAGCAAGACTCGCCATATCATCATCGCCTGTCGTGATTACTACACTTCCAAGCTCATCCCTACAGGTGGTGAGCTTGTTCATATATGTAGAGATCGTGTCTCCCTTTTCACACTTGATTTCCCGAAGCTTGTCTTTCAGCACCAGCTTCCTCTGATTGTTGTTGTTCTGATGTAGATCCTTGAATGTTTTCCACATTGAAAGTGATGTCTCCTTCCCATGGAGACTCGAGACAATATGGTCTTGAACTCCCTACAGAAGAATCCTCCTCACTCTAGCCACACATTTCTTCCATTCCTCCAATTCTTAGGCATTAGCTGCTACTGGCTTGGGGACTTCTTGATCAATGAAGTCCTTCAAACCATTTTCCTCTAATATCGCTTCCATGCAATCCTTCCAGGCTATATAATTCGAGCTGCCATCCAGGGCATACTCGAGTCTCAAACCATTGAACACCATTGGTGAAATTTGAGATGTGATAAGAATTCGATTTCTATAATCAAGAAATTCAAACTTCAAACATCTCCCTTCTTTGTATATTGTTCTCCGCTTTGATCACCTTTGCTCTGATACCATGTAGAAATTCTCACTGTAGATCACTTGATAATGCAATATACTAAAGCAAAATACTTAATCTACTTCTACAAACAAACTTGCAAAATCTTAATTGATTTTCATCAAGATCAAATAGAACACATATAACAGAGAAGAAGAAATCATATACATGAAACACGGAAGAATACTCTGGGGAAAGCCTTAGCTAAAAACCCCGCTATCTGTATTATCATACAAGTGGAAATATCTCAGGATTACACAAAGCTTTAGCTCACAAGCTATCCAACTCTCAGTACAATCCCTCATTGCTACTCATAGACAGTCAAAGGCTTCTCACAAACTTTCTCCTCTGCCCTCCAAGCCTCTTATTTCCTTGCGCAGTTTCTCTTGGGTCCTCAAGCTGCCACCTGTGAGCAATTACCTCACACACTGCTCACTAACCTTTGAAATCACTGCCCAATCCTGAAGGAGATAATTCCTTCTGCGTAGATGAGTTTCCTATATAGGAAAATTACTCTAACTGATAGTACACTGTCCCTTCCTCTAATCTCAACTGGGTCTCTGACTGAACTGACATGCATGAGTTATTTATGAGAGAATATTCAGTTATTTGAAGTACACTAGTTACATGCATGCATGCTTTAGCTAACTAAACTCACAATCAGTTCCACAAACTGTTGGAACTAATCTAACTGGACTTAACTCAGTTAACTGAGCTAACTAATTACAACTAAAAGTACAACTCATCCTGATCTCCTTAATTAAGGGATAACTTCCTCAATCAAAGGGATAACTGTTGCATGTCTTCACATAGACTTTATGTTTAATTTTCTCCAACTAATTAACTCAAGATGAATTAATTAATTATTTTTCAAACCGCTGCTAAGATCAAATTCGAATTTTAATTCTCAATTTTAGTTCAGGGACTAACTAAAATTAGAATGTGTCCCAAAATGCTATTTATAGCAAAGAAATTGTTACCATTTCTATTTTATCATTCCTTGTTGCTATTTCCAACACTAGTACCTGAAATGCTATTTATATCATTTCTACTTTTAACATTTCTTGTTGCTATTTTCAACAGAGTTGGTCGGAAGTGATCCCAGGTGGTTGTACCTGGAACAACATTCCATGGATGTAGCGAGTCACCAAAATCTGGAAACCATGAACCACATAGTAGAGTGAAAGTCTTAACTATAGAGCAACAAATTGTTATTTAAGTAAATAATCTGACCTTCAGCATTGGCTACATCCTATATGGAAGAACCAAAATGACATATCATTATACATCTCCTTATTAAGATAACAAGCAAAGTATGTTACCAAGTAAAAGGCCAATGCTACTTTTATTATGGAATCAAACTACAGTGTAAAATATTCAAACATAGAATAAAACTACACTACACTATGTTTCTAACCCTCCCAAAGTTGGAGTAAGGGAGGAGAACCTGAAAATACTCTATCAATACCAAAAGATACATACCTTCTAATACCAAAAGATGACAAAGTTTCTAACATAGTTCACTATCAATGTATCATTAACATGATTGCATTTCATTATGATAACTCATAAATTCAAGTCGCCTTTGACAATTGAGAAAAAGGCATAAAATGTAATTGTTCAAAGTCAAGGACTTACTTTATGATGCCAAATTTCCAGAAACATATGTCAGTAGAGCCGCTTTAAAAGGCAATAAATGAAATCAACTACTGTCGCTGCTAGTCTACCCACAATACACTGTTTTTAAAATGCAATTGATCTTACCAAGAAAAATATCAGGGAACCTCCTCATTAGATGGATTGTCAATTTCCTACACTAAGATATATGAATTGAAAGGTGTTATTAAGAAAGAAACAAATACTACACTAGAAGCCAACAGGAATCATTCCCATTTGTTGACTACACATGCTCCATTAACATGACTGAATTTTAGAAAGTAATATGTTAGATCACCTTTGACAATCAAGTAAATGCAAAACACATAAACATGATTAGTTTGAAATATGATTGTTCAAAAGTCAAGCACCTTGACAATGCAAAATTTCCAGCTAGCTATTTCAGTAAAGTTGAAAAGAATGGTAGTTTTGGAGAGAAATGTGAAGGGGAAATATCATGAATTTACCATTGAAACAATTCCCACAAATGATTTTTACACAAATAGCAAAGAACTATCTTGATGCTACTACTAGCCTACCTACAAAGTTTGCGTGAGAAAATCTATAAAATTCAAAAGCCCTCTTAAAGCTTGGGATGTGGCACAGTTTGGGAATTCAAAGGCTAGATATACAACTTGAAGATGTAATAGTCTGGAAGTGCAAAAAATTAAAAATCAAAGCTAAACCATGTGAGATACCTTGAAATGGGGACCAATAAAAAATACCAAGATTACAGAACTCCAAAGTGCACACATATCTAGGATATACACGCAGATCTGATGTTGAACTGGATGTATTAGAGTTTCAACTCATTTCATTGGTTGTTCATTCTATCATCAATTTTATTGGATATTGATCAATGCAATTAACCCAAGGACTATCAATCAATGATTTCATTGTTCGAAGTGCTTTCCAAACAACATTGTTGCAGTTGAATCCACTACCAAATGCAATCTATCGAACCTGATTACCTTTTCGTATACATCCTTTGGCCTCATTGTAACTGATCTCATACCAAATTAAGCTTGAGGAAGTGTTGCCAAATCGATGTAGAGTCATCCTTGAAGCCTCTACATGTATTGGCTTGAGATGCAAGTTCTTCTGAAACTCATCGATCACTACTCTTCCTCCAACATGAATACATAAATGCTCAAATGCAAGCTTAAAATCTGGAATATAGGGTTTAATATTCATATTAAAGACCTTTCTCCCAACAATGGTGCAAAGAAAAGTAATTGCTTACTAATGGGAAGAACAAGAGGTCCTAGAGTTGTGATATTAGTCTTCAACGCTCCTCTTACTATGGCCATAAGTTCTTTGGATAATGACACATCGAGCTTTCTAGCTTCATCTTACTTCTAATAAACACAGTTGAATGCTTTATCATCTGCTCCTTTATGAGTTCTCATAACATGGACAAGCTTGTACTTTTCATGCATATGGTCAGAGCACTTATTTGAAAGAAGAATTGTAGATTCCCCAACACGAAACAAGTAATTGGGTATCAACATTGACTTTTTGTTGCCAAAATACGAATTCTGAGTAATGTTTTTTGTGCTCACAACTATTGCATATGTGCTTCTATGAACTTGTAACAAATCCTTGGCAAGATCAATGGTAATAACTCCTATAGTACAACCCCATTTCACCTAAATTGAAGCTCTGAATGTTCCCTCTTAGCTTATACCTATTCACAAACATAGCAGAGATGAAGGGGTTGGATTGAATAGATTGTAGTTCACCACAAGAATCCTGATATCCTTGGGTTTCAACCCTGTTTTCTTAAAAAGATTGTCTAGGGAACCAAACATGACCTACTCGGTCGTTTATCATGTTGTGGCCATGAAGGGTCAAGGGGGAATATAATGCACTTCAGCAAGAAGATAAGTGTTATCTCCTAAACCTGATCATTCCAGTTTCTTCACCTGGAATTCCAAGAATGAATCTTGAAAATATCTTGAAAGCTTAGAGTGTTCCATAAAGCGTCGAATGTTTACTTTGAGGCTTTCAAGGGGTTTGTAGTAGGATTAATCCATAAGATACATAGGTTTAGGGCGAGACATCATATATACTGTGCACCCAAAAACAATAATGGGACCCTACACACCTGTAATTCACAATCACAATAGAGAATGAAGGAGTTGCATTGAATAGACTGCACTTCACCACAAGAATCCTCATATCCTTGGGTTTCAATCTTGTTTTCTTAAAAATATCATCTAGGGAACCAAACATGACCTTATTGGCATTTTCTTGTGGCATGGCCATGGAGGGCCGAGGGGGAATATAATGCACTGTAGCAGGAAGATAAATGTTGTCTCCTAAACCTAATCGTTCAAGTATCTTTCCCTGGAATTCCAAGGACGAATCTTGAAAATATCCCGAAAGATTAAAGTGTTCCATAAAGCGTCATAAGTTCACTTTGAGGGTTTCAGGGGACTTGTAGTAGGAGTAATCCATAAGATACACAGGTCGAGGGTGATACATCATATATACCGTGCACCCAAAAACAAGAATAGGACCCTGTACACCTATAATTCATAACCCATACCTCAAATTCTACAGATTCTTTTGTAAATAAGAGAAATAGAGAATTAAGTGAAAATGAAAACTAAACTTGAAGGAGGATTTAATCACATGTTGAATCTTCTAGAAAAGAGAAGGATAACCCGAAAAGGGTCGGGTCTCCCGTAGAATCCCATCGCCCTAAACTCCACTTCACACAATTAACAAAGGTCCAAGCATACCTAAACCTCTTGTTGAAGAAACAATGGAAACCTCGACTATTGAAGAAATTAAAAAGCTTGAGGAGTTGGTTCCAAGCACGGTTGAATCTCCTGTTGAAGAAAAAGAACCCCACGGTTAAAGAAGAAGTTGAAAAGCAAGAGGAGCACAGAGTCGACTCACAATTCAAGTAGGAGGAGTTAGTGGTGATCCAGCGACCAATATTTTTTCAATCGTCTAACACCCCATCCAACACTACAAACCAATACAGAGTGGTAGCTAGGGGAGTTCTTTTCAAAGAGGAACATCTTACGGCGTAAAAAAATAATAAAATTTATTTTCCAATTATTTTAATTAATAAAATATTAAACACATTGCAAATATTATTTTTGTATCAAATTAAACCTAAAATTAAAATATTATCAATTTTTTCTTTCTAAGAAGTATATCCCTAAAATTCCCTTCTACACTAATGCAAGATTGTGTGAATTTCAAGTCAAGTAATGCCTTTTTAGTCCCTTCCATCTACGCCATGGGACTATAGTAATAGAATTTATTAGTTACCATTAGTTCCTTGGAAAGTAACCAAAAGTTTTTAACATTGTGTCATAAAATGACGATTGTTCAACCTATGAAATTGATGTAATGATTCCCAGGACCAAGAAGATATTTGATGATCTTATTTGGCCTATTCCTGAGGCAGAGAGGCTATATTCTTCATATAATATATTTTTTCAATGGATTTACTTCATTTATATTTGCTAAATGGAAAATGATGCTAGCATTAGTTAATAAGCATTAAATGCTAGCATCTTTGAAATGTGTATATGAACCACTACACATACAAACCACGACACACCATATGGATGTGTGCATGTTGGTGTGGTTTCTGCAGAACAGAACACGTATTTTTTTCTCAGCAAAAAATCAACTAAACATCTATTCGTCTAAACCGATGCCTACCTTTAGAGTTTGGGTCAGACTTGGGTCAGCAGCAAAGGGAATTGTGGATGCCAAGCATCGCTAGGTTGGCAACCTTTGGTGCCATTTTTGGGAGAAAAATTAGTTGGCACAATGGAATCACAGAATTCAGACACCCTGTAACAATGCATAAACCCAAATATCCACCCTAAAAGAATTCCATTGGCCTTTGAAGATAATAACTTTACCAAACTACAAGTAAACGAGTAAATAAATGGGTGCATGTAACCAAGCAGGGTTGAAAATCATAATCAAAGAAGATAATGAGCTTGTCTATAATCCTCTGGGTTTTAAGTCTTCCCTCTGAGATTGAACATAGGCTTGGGTCAGCGACAAATGGGATTATGGATGCTACGGGTTGTTGGGTCGGGGACCTCTAGTGTTGTTTTTGGGAGAAAAATCAGTCAGCGTGATGGAATCAGTGAATTAAGACCCCCTGTAACAATAAACACTTTATGGATGCCCATGCCCTAAAAGAGATGTGAAGATTGAAGCCATTGTCAGATATTCAGGGGCTGATCTTGGCTACAATGGCCCTAACCAAACAGAGCTTGGTACAAAGGAGATTTAGATGTTTTACTTGTTTAAGGGGTTTTTGAGTTGGTTGTTGATTGACTAGATTCACCAAAAGAAAAGTTAACTCCATGACCAGGCAAAGACCATATTCGGGTATTTTTCTCTACCTTTTTTGTTCTAATCATGAATAAGAGTATACATGAAGGTTGATTATTGATTTCAAGAAGAAATCTATAGGTCTTAGAATTTACTCATTACCTTACTGCCACGAGACAGACACACACCCATCCAATGTGGCAACCAGCTTACCCGAAATCCTACATGACTAAACTTTGAAGTACTTTTTGATTAAGGATCCCACCCATCCCCATAAAAATCTGGTCAAGATACCTTACAAGGATGGATCGACTTACCAGACTTAATAGAAATGCCCATGTCGGGCTCAATGAATGATCATTCAATATAAGACCATTTCGAGTCATTTGCAGGAGGGAAATCCCTCACATTCTTATTCTACAATGGAACACTTCGTGTAAATGAGTGAGTTTCCTTTCATGACCTAACCCCATTCATGCTCTAGATTTTCATTTTCATGAATGCTCATATCTGGGCAATCCATGTTCTCGGGAAAGCCAACCAATGATGACCTCTGCTAGCCAACAAGATAAAAAGTGAGCTAGCACCTGACCATGAAATGTAGGTTTTAAGTGCTTATTCCTTAGGTTGAGGATGATGTTGCTAGTGCTCACTTACTCCAATAATCTACTAGAAAAGCAATAAAAGCTAAAAAAATATAGGTAAAAAGCACTAACAGAGACAAAAAATTGTTCAGAATTTGATGCATTTCCAGAAGAGAGGAAGGTTGCTAGTATGGCTCACCTAGTTGGAATTCTAGGTGCATATCAGATATCAGATGATTGGGTGGCGTTAGGCACTCACAACCTTTACTATGTTGCCTACCTAAATACCTTTTTTATTTACTCTTACCACCTTATTTCTAGGGATTACCTTACTTAGAATTACTACATCAAATGGTTGGATGGGACGAAAGGACTTAAAAATAGAGATGGATGGGCTTCCGACATAAGGTTGAATTAGGCTCATATGCTACGACAATTTGCATGTCTCAGTAGTATATCAATAAGTAGCATGTCCCCCTTATGCATGTCGGATGACGTGTATGTCATATGAAGATATATGACATTTGTTGAGGTGATTTATCACAAAGAAACACATAAACAAAGGTCACATCATAGATTAATATTTCATAATATATATTAAATAGAACACATATAAACACATATGACATTTGTTGAGGCAATTTGTCACAAATAAAAACAGATCATATCATACATTAATATTTAATAATTACGCCGAGAGGTGCTCTACAGCCCAGTATGGAAGAGATGTGTAGGCATTAGGTGTAATGTAAGAAATATTGTGGGTGTGTCAACATATTTTAAATATTTTATTTTAATTTTATTTTATAACATTTTTTAACTTAAATCTAAAAGTAAAAAGGTACGGGGAGATGTAATTGTGTAAACAATAATTTTGCAATCATATTTAAATTTAGTTAGTAACCACATAAAAACTTAATACTTATAATAAACTTACAATATAATAAGATTCTCAACCATTGATATTCATCCCCATTTTACCTTATCATAATTCATAAAAGAAAATTTAACAAATAAAAATTAATAAATTGGAAAAATATAAAGCACAAAACTATGGGCGAAAACTAATAAATTGAATAAATATAAAGTACAAAACCATCGACTATAAGCAAACCATGGGTGATAACACTTTTTTCAAAAGCTACTTTAACACAATTCAATCCAACGATTAAAAATGAATGGTTTAGTAAGTTATAGACTCGAAGTGATATTTATAATATTGAATAATTTTAATAGAAAATACAAAAAAAAGAATCATAATTTAATAATAATTTTGAAATTAGTTAAGATTAGTCCACGGGGTCTTGGATAAATGGTGATCGGGATCTCTGTTAAGGCACTCCTTGATGTGAAGTCGTCGGTTCAATTCCCTGCCCCAATTGGGGTCATATATTGGACATGTTGAAGATGTAGTTCTACCAAGCTTACAAAAAAAAAAAATCAGTTAAGATTAATAAAAAATAACTAATAAAATGTAAGGTAGCTAAATTTGACCATCAAAATTTACATAGTAATAAATTTATTATACAAAATATGTGTCTCATCCATTATATATATATGAGAGACTTTAACAATAATTATAGTAAATAATATATATGAAAGTAAATTAGGTGTTTTTTTATGGTGCATAATCCATTTATGTATTCAAAAGTGTAGTTTAAACTACAGGAAATCACAATCTTGCTAGAAATTGTATTGCTAGAATTTGGCCAAAAAAAAATCATTTTCTCTATTAGTTAGACTACCCATAATTAAATTTAAGATAAATAATTAATTTATATTAATTTAACAATTTAAATTCCAACAATTAAAAATAAAATAATTTTAAAATAATAAATAAATATTTATTATATATTTTTTTCAAAAAATTCAATATAAATTACTATTAATATATTATAATTTATATTAATTTATAAAAATAATATTTAGCAAACAAAACACTAGTACTTGCACATATTTGAGACATGAAATAAAAACTAAAATTATATTAATTTTAAAACCAACCTAGATCCATCTTAACTTCGGATCTACTAAGCGCCGAGAGGGATCAAATCTCTTGAGATATAAACCTCTTTTAAAGTAAAAAAATGTTTGATCCCTCTCGACGCTTGGTAGATCCGGAGTAAAGATCGATCTAGGCTGGAATATATTAAATACGTGTTGCTTCATATCAAACCTGTCAACACATTTAACTTAGCTAAATGTCATGCGTGTAACATGATCTTATTATATAGTACAATGCTGAATGCTTAATTTCTCTACATATTGTTGTTGTGAATGAAGTTTTGCCCTTTGTTTGTGAACAAGCACTCATTTTACTGGTATGTCTCACTTTCTTATTGAACACAATCTTTTATTTTACTTGTATGTCTTGCTTCAGGCCTATATTGGTTACTTTACTTATTTTTCGTTGTTAATTAGCTTTCAAAATGTAATGCCAACTTGCCCATGAAAATGAAAATTATTGTCTAGTTGCTTCAGGGGAGTTGCGACTAATCCTACATATTCTTGGCCTTCTCTTAATGCATTTCGATCTTTGACTCAATAAGTGGTCAATGCTTAATACTTGATATATATATATATATATCTATATATATTATATATATATATATATAATACTATATATATTATATATTATATATATTATATAATATAATATATATATATATATAGATATATTATAGTACTACTCTTCAGGTTTATTATTGTCTTTATTGCAATGTGTGTAAAACAAAAATGTAAGCCATAGGGCAAGCTGCTACCAGTGCTAGTATGGTGCATGAACAGGTTCTTTGTATGTATAGATAATTGTTTGCTTGTTGATAGTGAGAGTGTTATTGGTACCAATTGACCTTCATTAGTTTCTGCTACCAATTGTTCTTTTCTTGTACGACTTTTGTGTTGTATCATTAGAGGAAAATTGGTGGGAAGAGTTATCATTCTTCTACGTTTACTTATTTTGCATAATTAATAAGGTTCAAAGCTTTTATGTCTCTCAGTTTCGAAAGCATATTCCAAGTCTCAATGTTTTGCACAATTTTGCATGTAAGAGAGCTTCAACTTATTATGTCAACAAAGGGCTTATATAAAAAGATGAACCTTGCAGTTATCTTCTCATTGGGTTGTTTTTGGTGCAAGGTTTTAGTATATGGGCTTATCAATAGAGAGTTGTGGTTTAACATTATCACTTGTTGCCTTCAAATACTTGATGAACGAACTAATTTTGGTGATAAATTTTGGATTGGATTCTAAATCTCAATTTATCAAATTTATTTGACTCTTGCAGCTTGCTTGGTTCTTCGATACTTGAAGTACATCATGCCTGAAAAATATAATAGTTGGCATAAAATGGCGCTCTATTCATACAAAGAGGGGATAAGCATCTTCTCGACTTCCTCTCCCACATATCCTATATCTCATAACTGAGCAGGAATGGCATCTCCACTCATTCCATAATAAGAAAGCCATAGTATCTTGATTGAGCTTTGCTCATAGGAATTTGCCCCTCAAACATGCATGTTATGCATTTTTGTTCCATAACTAAACTAAACTAAACTAAATTGGGATGCTTAATCTCCTTCTTAAGACCCATATTTCTAGGTTTTGGCATATCGTCTCCTCGAACATCTATGCCAAGTTCATTGTTTTTCCTTCCTTCAACCTAATAGTAGTATATTTCCTCTGAGTTTTAAAACATTACCTAGATCCCCTTAGCCTTTTGGCCATAAGATCCAATATTGTAAATTATATGTAAAAATTACATTAAAAATTTTAGATGTTTGACATTGTATTTCACATTTTTTTATTACAGTTAGTGGGTTTAATGGTTAAGACTTAGTGTTTCTTCCTATGAGATTAAAGACTCAAATCAAGATAGGGTAGAGTATAGTAACGATAATATTATAAGACCATAGTCTAAAATGTAGATAAAGTCATAAACTCAAATCAAGAGAAGGTAAAATATGGGTAGACTAATCTCTTCTCCCACAAACAAATGGTCTCATATATCATAACTCAAATCAAGAGAAGGTAAAATATTGGTCGTCTAATCTCTTCTCCCACAAACGAAAGGTCTGATATAACATTTTATTATACAAGTTAACCATCAACTTGAAATTTGATTATTATTATATGACAAACCCTTTGAATTTTTAGTTGCACAAATTACTCCCATTAAACTTCCCTAGATTCCAATATTTCAGAGATATATTGAGTAAATGTAGCATGAATTCCATTTTAAGTTGAAGCCTTTGTTTCAATGATCTCAACTTTATTGATTAGTTGACCTTGCAACATTTCAGCATCATCCATGAGTTTATTTTTTTATGTAATGACCAAATAACACCTATAAAGTTGAATTAGAATTATTTGTAATCTCTAATTCATTTGCTATATTGTTGACATTCTGTGAGGACATAACACATCTTCTCTCAGTTGTGTATTCCTCTTCTTTAAGTAGCTCCAAGCAAAGACCCTAGCATATTAGTCAATAACAATCAATATTCAACTTCATGCCATTGCCCAAACAAATTTCCTAAGATCAAAAATCTCCCATATCTAGTTTGGGAGGAGACTGGAGTGCTCGCTTCCATTGTTCACTTGAACAATTTTTTAGGCATCGTTCCTTTTGTACATTTGTGGCATCATGAACTCAATATTATGCACATGTATGACTAAAAATGTCTAGTAAAACAATTCAATATCATTTGGGCTCTTGAAACAATAGACGAGAGGTAATTTTAATTGCATTAGTTTGGCAAACCGAGAGAGCATAGATTTCATGTACCCCATTTTTTTGGTGATTTAATACATCACATCTACATCAACTTGGATCTTGTTCAAATCAAGAATACCTTTATTGTTTAAGAAATTTCCATATGTTCCTTCTGGAGTTTTAACATGAATGTTATTTTGGAGACATGTCGAAATAGTCACGTCAATCAACATGATTTCGTATCTGGTTTATCCCATATTCAAAATCTGTAATGATGCATTCTTCATCCCAAATGGGTTCATCGGTTTGTTGGAAATCTTTCATGTAAGCATTTCTTATGCAATGTTCAATAACTTCTTTTCCATATTAATACCACCATGATGGCCTTCGAGCCAAGGTTGCCGAAGGAGGATTTTCAATCCCGCTCCTTTTGTGTAAATCACTTCAAAAATATTTGTACTGACTTATTGAACCATCTTTGGCTTGTGATTACTCATGAGAAAAAATCATTATGACTCATCGAGAAGGGTTTTGTGAATTTCATTCCAGGAAGCAAAGATGATATTGATAACTTCTTTCTTAGAGCCTACCTTAACTATTAGAGGCATCAAGTGTCTTTTATATACTCCAATTATGGATACATAGGGTATTAGGTAAACAAGATGGTATGCACTCTTTCAAACGTTAGGAAACAAGCAATTGTCATGAGGCCATTGAGACACATTCTATCTAGAATACTTTGGCATGTATTCAGTTTTAGTGATTACCTTATAATTGGTCCCTCTTTTTTATTTTGTTCTTGCTATCTTTGGCACTCTCACATCACTATTATGACTTGTAATTTTTACTCTTATTTGACCTATATTTTGGTTGCTTGTGAACATTAATAAAAAAATCTTTCTTTCCTTTGTTTTAAATACAAAACAGAGACACTTCAACTGCAAATTATGATGAAATCTGAAAATATATATGGAAGGATTTAGGAACCCTAAAATCGCAAAACTAAAATGATTAATATGCTCTTTAAATGCAAATAAATCACTACAAAAGGTTTGGGGGAACTTGTGCACCTAGTTGCACTTGAAAATCTAGATTGACGAAGGTAGAACTTTCAAATGTTCTGAAAGAGAAATTTGACTTATTGATACATGGAATTGATTACATAGAGTGGGCTAACCCTATTTATAGAGAAGAGAATGACTCCATATGTTGTGGCTGAGCTATCTTTATGAGGTAATTAGGTCCTTGTTTATGCTAATCACTCTAAGTAGTTTGTATTCAACTTAACTAGATTTTGTCAATAATAAAATGAATGTCCCAAGGACTGAGGACCATAGCTTTACCATATTATGTTATGAGACAATGAGTTAAGTCACCATGGAGTTTTTCCCTGTGGTCAAGCCTTAGCTTGCTAATCCATTTGAAAAATCTTAACAAGTATTATGCATTACAAACCATTCTTCAAAGCTCCCTTCTCTCTGTTTAAGAACATTAAATTTGAAAATGATATTCCATAATGTTGGACTGTGGAATTCCCCACATAATCTAATATCATCTATCTTCTTTTCTTATGCTTCTAACTTGTTTGCACTTATAGAATGATATTCTATACAATTGCAGTTCATGTACACAAGTTGTGTGCATGTCTTAATTCATCAAGATTGTATGCATCAGATCTACTTGAATAAATTTCTAACTTTTATTTTCATTATAGAGATGTTTATATTCTAATGTGGTATTGTCTACATTGCAACTCATAACAAAGTTAAAATTTTGACTAACCTTAAACTTTTTAGACAAATTATATTTTCATATTTGAGCCTATGTTGTTGTGGTCTTATTTATTTTCTTGATAATGACTACGTCCGGTACTCATTCTTCTAACAACCATTCAAGTTTAAGCCACTCTTCAATTTTCACAAGCCTTGATCTAACCACCTCTAGATTTTCGTAAAGAGAATTATTTCTTGGTTTTTTTTTTTTTTGTTCTGTACTAGCCTCTTGCCCAACCAACCCCTAATATGGTGGACTTGTTGTATATGTTGGCTCGAAAGAATGGCCCCAAAGATTCTCCTACCTTGTTTTCCCTTGCCTCATCAACTCCTAATACCAATTTTCCCACATAACTCCCTGTTTCCTTGTAGGTAATTCAATAAGCGTCCAAGACATATTTTTTATGGCATTATATTCCTCCTACATGGCCTTTCCCACTCTTGCTTTTCATATACTTTTACGAATGAATTAGGTTCCTGTGAGTTCTAACTATATCCATCAAAGCAACATTTACTTCATGTGAAGTTGATTGTTACAAATTACTTAGATTTCCTGCGTTCTTAATGAGTCAGTTTTAATTGTTGTATTTTTTATTCCATTAAGTTTTGTAGATGCCACTTGGCATATTCTTAAACCTTGGAGATGATTTTTTACATCTTGCATCACTGGGACTAGCCTCTACATCATCACAAGATGTTGGATTGGTCTTATCTTCATGTTTTAGATTGCGTTCTATTTTGATTCTTATTGCTCATAATCATCAAAGAAACACCATTGCCTGTTATTATTGCTTCTTTTCTAATGCTTTGTACTTTTAATTGTATGCTACAAAGATTCATTTTTTGTGTGTGTCTTCTATATTATGCATTTTTTTTCCTGGGTTATATGCAATGCATAACAAACAAGGATTTTGAGATGATTCACATGTGATTTCACACCACTCTATGCTTCCAGGTGCGATGTTCTTCATGATCATAGCGGGGCATATATTATGTGGGTGTTATGTTGTATTTTTAATATATTCCTTGTATAATTTTTATGTATATAATATGTTTATATCTGTAATTTATATCAACACTACTCCAAAGATACACATGGTTCTTTTTTGCTATTCTATTGTGGCTCAATATCCATTGCAACCTTGTCATTATCTTTCAAACCTAATTTGCACATTGCTGCCACCTTATATAAACACATTGCAACTTGGTTCATATAGTTTTTAACATCCCAACTTTGGATCTACCTAGTTCTAGTCATGGATAAGTCAATATCCATGTCTAACTTTCACTCCAACATTTGTAATTTCCTCTTTGATGTTGGGGTTGGGGCAATGTGTGTGGGATTTACTCAAAATATGATTTTGTTGATTCTTATGATCGATGTTGTATCCGTGAATCATGCAAACTACTCTACCCTCATCGACCTCAATTATTGGAGAGCCCTTGAGGCATATTAATGGATTGAAGGGCTACAAATAGGAGAAAAAAAGTTATAGAGGGAAAATATGCAAAGAGACCAATGTGAAAATATGTAGACAAGCACTTGCTTACTATTGTTTCTCTACCCTTCCCAATCGAAGGGCCACCAAGAGAAAATAAACTAGCTTGAAGTGCCTACCTTAGGCTTTGATATAAATTGATCATTCTAGAAAATAGGATGGGAAAAACCAACACATATCCTCTTTTCCTTTGTGACATTACCTCCTACATGAGGTGAACTTGATCTAGAATGAACATGTGTTATATTGAGCTACATGGTGGAGGATTCCTATTGGAGATGATATATATAAATATTTGATATACATCATGGCTCGAAAATCTAGTGCTGGGTTGTATTCATGTGCTAAGTATTGAATTAACTATAAAACTATAATAATTCGTAGTTAATTCTTTTATGGCCCCTCATAACTGGTATTGGTTGATCTTTAACTATAGATATTTATAAATATTACACATCTTGTTTGAAAATATTTTTATTGGACTTGTTATGCTTGCTTTATTTAATTTCAACAACGTAATATAGATTACTGATATAATTGTACATCTTAATTATAAAACTAGAACCGAGTGTCTTCCTACTCATGGATATCTAGTAAAAACATAATGAGATCTTTTGATTTTAAAATGGGATATCTATTTAAGTCAATGGAAAATCAAAATTCTTGGATATCTAGTTACTCTACTAAAAATTTTATAATCAAATTAAGTCTGCATTGAGGATTTTTTTTTTTTTTTTTTTTTTTTTTTTTTTTTTTTTTTTTTTTTTTTTTTTTTTTTTTTTTTTTTTTTTTTTTTTTTTTTTTTAACTTAATTTGTGTAGTAGATTATGTTTATTTACAAATAATTAGTATTTTTTGTTTCTGGTGTCTTTCATTGGAACAACTCAATGGACACTCGCACTTGCGATTTGAACATCTTGGTAAACACTTGCACTTGCAATTTGAATGGCTCAATAGACACTTGCACTTCCAATTTTACAGGTACACAACATTTGCTTCTTTCTGTACATCGACTTTCATTGTTCAACTTGTACTTATCATACTACTATCTATAATTGCATTGAATTACTAGGCATAAAATTGCATTAAACTACTAAAAATCACCATGTGCACTTCGTCTCAAAAAGACAAATTGGCATTAGTCTTAGAGAAGCATAACTTGTCACGTGTAAACAATTTCTCGTATTTTATTATAGATTGTTTGTTTGGTGATTTAAAAATTTTACTACATTTTACATACACATCAGTAGAGTTAAGATTCTATTAAATTACTTGATGCTTTTATAGCCTTTCCTATTGCGATATCTAACAGTTCAATTATATTGAAATATGAACTAGGTTGAAGGAATGTTAACCATAGCAAAAATCCATGCCGATCCATTTGTTACAACATTTAAGATTTGTAGTTTCCCAACCAAGACGTTCAACACAATTTCTAGTGATCAACTCCATTGTTTGACTTGTGAACAATCAACAACATATCGACGCTCCCTTCAACTACAATGCATCATTCAAACAACAACAGATGTTAAATATAAATGAATTCTAAAAGACAAGTTGTTATTGCAAATTTGTCCATCCTTGAAAAATATGACATATGAAAAGTATCTAGAAGACACAACTAATGTTATTTATAACCTATGTGACTTCCATATACAAGCCACTTTCACACTAGATAATGAAAATTTCATTTGCACAAAGAATGATGTTCTTCCTTGCTATTGCGATCGAAAGTAGCTTTGTAATGTGGATTAATGCGATATTATTGATTCAACTACGCCCATCCATCAACAAAAAGAAGTGCTTCGATAATTTGGGGTTGTTCATCCATCAACACATAGAAGTGCTTCGACAAATAATGGTTTAGCTTCTTAAGGCATTGTTATTCGTATCCAAATCCACAGAGGGTCCTTATGTTCACAATATTTTCTGTTACTTTTGAAATCAATATGTCCACAATATTTTCTATTACTTTTAAAATCAAACTCTTTTAACTATTTAGTCTCATGGAATTCAATCGATCTATTAGGAAGAGGGTTCATATGTAGTGTCTCATGCAATTCAATCGACATATTGGGAAGAGGCTTCACATGTATGCTTTTTAAGCACCATATGTTTAAAATAGTTGGGTCTACCTTAGACTCTTTACATCATGCTATTGAATTCAATATTATGTATCTTATAGAAGCCCAATGATATCGTTCTGGAGACAAAGTCGTTACTATATCTTACATAGATTGTCTCAGCAAACAAACTTGCAAGTGTTACAGGCATAACTACATTTGTTGAATAAACTGCTAAATACTCAATATTGAATAAATTATGTCTGTTTACCAGGGATACCTATGCGGATAACTATGTATGCTTTATCAGGGTCAAAACACATAGGTTCTAGGTTAATTACTGCCCCACTCAAGTTAGGGACTTAATGCCCACAACACCCCTTTTTTGTTCATCAAATGCCTTAACCACCTTTCAAGCAATAACAAATATTTGATTTCATCGTTACATTCAAAATTTTGTTTCGGGATCTTTAAATGACATTGATTTATGGCCTCTCATCATAATGATATTTTTGTATACAAAAGAGTAAAAATTAATATTTAAATATAGTATACAAAAGAGTAAAATTAATATTTTTTGATATATTAAAGAAATCATAAATAATTTTAGAAGAATAAAAATAAAAATCACAAAGAGTAAAGGTTATTTATACAAAATTTGGGGTTATTATGCAACATGCATGGTATACCGCATTCAATTTTACCTTTGACTTGGTTTTAGTTTTTCTTCGACTAAAAATTTATGACATTTATCCATAGTTTAACATTAGGAATTCAATTTTTATTTTTTTTGTAAGCTGGGGTGGGACTCTCCGATTTACATGTCCATTAAGTACCCCTCAACGGGGGAAGGGTAGCCCAAGATTTGAACCCA
>APFE030572892.1:47572-69743 GCA_000404065.3 Pinus taeda
TTTTTAGTTTAATTAAGATATATTTTAAGTTAAGCGACATGTACTAGCTACTGTGTAGCCCTTGTTATATTATATTATGATATATTAGTTTGTTAAAACTATGATAAAATCGCATGAACTTAAAAATCTTTATAGATAATTTTATAATTTATTTATTACAAAAATATGTTAGAAAGTGTATAATTAGTACTGGAATGGTTGAAAGGTATTATAAACTATTATATATAATTTGCCCAAAAAATATATTAACATTTATATTACTAGTAATAATATTGTTAAAGAGAGCATCTTTTAAATGGTATATGTACAAATTCTTGTTTCCAAACATCAAAAGGAGTGATGACTTCCACTTATCTGGTTCGCTTTGAACTTCTTCAAATCAGTTTCCCAATTGTGATGCATTGAATCTTAGAATTAGGATAACGTTAATCATTATAATAACCCTATATCTTTTGAGAATTACAAGTTGAAACCAAAAGAATAATTTCAATTAATATATGCTAAGAAAATTTTGGCAATTATATATGAGAATAGTTTAAGTAGGTGACAATTTGCAATGAAAATATAGATTTTCTCTTCATGTTTTTGGAAAAACATGGTTGATTTTTGTGGAAATCCAAGTTACAGCTCTCAAACTATAGAATTTTAGGTGCCCTCGGTTTTTGAGGGTGTTAAATCTATTTCTACCTTCAAAATCCAAATTGGAACACTTCTAAATCAAGGTTTTGTAAAATAACAAGCATTTGATTCTCATGAAAAAATTATCTTCAGGGTGAAATTGTCGTCTCGTTAGACAACACCATTATCTATGTGCTAGCAAAATGGAAACAATACTTACATAACACTAAATTTTATGTCAAACTTGATCACAATGATTTAAAATTGATCTGTATTGGATAATTGTATTGTTTGACATCCATCTGATTGCTTTAGAGTGCAAAAAGAAGAGGAATCAACTCGCAATATCCTTTTTACTAGCGTGACCCAGATTGACAAATCGAGGTCTGAAACATTTCAGGAGCATTTTGAGGCATCAAACAATGTTTTTTGGGGGTAAAATTCACCACTCTAGTGCGACACTTTTATTTTTACATATTCTACACACATAAACCTTTCTAACGATGCAATAATTACCTCAATTGAAATCCATATGAAAAAGTTATGCCACCCAAAAGTTGACCTTCGTGTTTTCACCACCATAATTCAAGAGGATGCCACATCAACCCCCAATATTCATGGAAAAGGGCCTATTCATGCGATTACGTTGAAGAAGACTATAGAAGAGTCAATATTGCACCTTTGGTTAAGAGGTGAGGTAGTCAATGTAACCACTAGTAGGTTATCCAGTTGTGTTATAACCGAGTCACTAAGAGGAAAAGGGGGTTCCATTCCTTTTTAATGCATTTGTTCCATAGATGAGAAAAATAAGCCGAGAGGGATAGGAGATAGAGCATACAAAGAGTATTTGTGCAATGTACTCGCCCACAGGCCACATGGCATACTTATTTATACTCACAGCCATTTTATATTCAGAGAAAAAGAGCAAAGTGGCCTCATCTTCTAGTTGGGTTTTCTCTCGAAAGGCTTTCCTAGGTCATATCTTGTGACAAATTATGGTTTGTGAGTTTTTATTTCATGGTTCTCTATTTCTCCATAAATTTTAATTTGCATGCATACATAATTAATTGTAATCGATAGATCCATAAATCTAAAGAAAAATAAAACCCTAATATTGTAGATTTCATATTTTTAAATATATTTTTATCATATCTATAGTGACGAACTATCCAATGTAATATACAATGTAGCTTACAAATAATATTGGTATTAGGAAAGATTTTTTGGGTATATTATGGAGATTTGTGGGAGATCTAGATTAGTTAAGCCAAAAGTTGTAAAACCCTAATCATCGGCGATGAATTTGTGAATAACCCTCTTGCTCTTGTAGAGGAGAGGTTTTCGCAGCTGGAAGCACAAGTCACAGATATAAACCATAATGTAAATCTCCTCATGTCATCCCTGAGAAATAAGCTTGGGCTATTTGGAGAAGATGGGGGTTTTAATGTAAAGGACAAATCAAAGGGGAGATTAGGAGATTAGGAAGAAACAAAGAACCATTCAAAGAAAAGACCAAAAAAAAATCAACCCAGTTCAAGTGTCATGGATCATTCATAGTCCCTATTCAAAATGGACGAGAAGGTTGATATCAAGTCATATCAAGGTGAGATCGACGCTCTGAAGCTAAATCATTAGTTACAGCAGTTAGAAGTCTATTTCAGTGTCCATCATATTAAGGAAGAAAAATATTTCATTTGTGTGGATGAAATTAGAGGGTCAAGCACTAACTTGGTGGGAAACCCACACAAAAACCTTGAGGTTCAAGGGAGATCCTCCAGGGGCTAAGTGGGAGGACTTCAAAACCCTCATAAATTCACAAATTTACCCTATTGGTTATATATAGGATTAGTGTGTTTGGTGGTACTACTTCAGGTAGAAGTCGAGGTAGAGCGTACAGGAGTACACCACAAAGTTTAGAAAGATGGCCATAATGTTGGGTATCTCACCAAAGAACCCATATGTACTCCTCAAGTATTTGGGGGTTCTACACAACCATCTATAGAATCAAGTGATGTTATTCAAGCCTAGATCAGTGAATGAGGCTTGTGTACAAGAACAATACCTACGAAACATAAGCTTGTAGACAGGGCAATCAAGTGGATCAAATCAGAAGGAGAAACATGATGCTGCCAAGGAGGGCAAGAAGAAGTGGAAAGGGGGAAAGATAAAAAGCAACACACCAGTGAAAAGATACCAATGACTACTACAAGCACTACAACCTTGATGCCCATACAAAGGAGAAGTGTTGGAAGTTGCATTTAGAGCTTAACTCGAAGAATAAAAAGAAAGACAATAAGAATAAGAATCTCATGGCCACCGATTCGAACAACTAGGTTGAAAGCAACACAAATGTGGATGAGAAGATTGTTTATGCGTTAGTGCAAAAGGAGGTGAATCTAAGTTACAAGTCAAGTAGACAAAGATTGATGCTTTGTTTGATCCAAGATTGTAGGTGAATATATTTATAGCACAGTTGGTCAACAAATCTGGATTGGAAGTTCATGATCATCTGAGCTCATATCCATTGAGATGGGTAAATAAGGATGCAAAGTTGAAGGTAACAAAATAGTGCAATTTTATATTTTCCATAAATGTTGATTTTATTGATGAATGAGATGTAGTTCCCCTTGATGTATGTGGATTTGTGTTTGGAAGTCCCTACATGTACATGCGAGATGCAATATTCATGCAAAGAGCCAACCAATACCAACTCAAGGATGGAAAATTGTTCACCATCAATGTGCACAAAGGCAAGTCAATTGTTTTGCTAGCAAATGCCAACCAAACCAAGAAATTGAACAGTTCCAGTAAGAAGTATGTTTTAATATTTTAAAGAGAAAATAGGTCTGTAGAAGAGTCTGCAAAAGGTAAGGCATCCATGGAGGAGTGTACTAAGAAACAAAAACAATATTTGGAAGAGTTGTTATAGGCATATAGGGATGTATTCTGGGAGCCTAAAGGGTTACCATCTAAGAGGGAAGTGGAGAAAAAGATCAAGTTATTGCTGGAATCCCCATTGCCAAATATTGGGATGTACAGACAATTTTTTATAGACGCAAGTGAGATGAAGAAACATTTGTAGCAACTACTGGAATAGTGTGTCATTCAACCAAGAACGTCACCATGTGGTTCACCTATCATCATTGTGCCAAAAAATGATGGGACTTGGCAGACATATATTAGTTATAGGGTGTTAAACAAAATCACACTTAAGAACAGGTACCCCCTACCTAGGATAGATGATTTGTTGGATTAGTTGCAATAAGTGAAATACTTCACCAAGATGGACTTAAAGTCTAGATATCACCAGGTTCAAGCCAAAGGAGAAGATACCTAGAAAATCGCCTTCAAATCCATGCAAGGTTTGTATGAGTGGTCAGTAATGCCATTTGGCCTATGCAATGCACCAACTACATTTATGAGGTTAATGAATGATATATTGTGTCATTTTATAGATTCATTTGTTATTGTCTATTTGGATGATATATTATTATACAATGTTATCTGGGAGGAACATATCACACATTTGACACATGCTACCTGGGAGGAGCACATCATACATTTGACACAAGTGTTGGAGACATTAAAGAAGCACCGACTGCTAGTGAATCTCAAGAAGTGTGAGTTTTCACAATAGTATTTGGTGTATTTGGGGTATGTGATAGGTGGAGGAGAGATGAAGATAGATCCTACTAAGATGGAGGCCATCATGAAATAGTCGGTGCCTAATAATGTTTCTAAGATTAGGAGTTTCATTGGGGTAACACCATACCTGAAGAAATTTGTAGCCTCATTCTTAGTGATAACATTACACTCCACATTATAACATCAAGTGGCAAGAGTTTCTAGTGGGGAAAGGATCAATGCAAGGCCTTTGGGGAGCTAAATGAGAAGATTAATCAATCACTAGTTTTGGCATTACCAAACTTGCGACAACCCTTCCAAGTAGAGACAAATGTGAGTGGGCATATGCTTTGGGAGAAATCTTGATGTAGGTGAGGAAGGCATTTATGCTACCATTCTGGAGTATTTCACAAGGTAGTTCTTAAATATCCTATCTACGATAAAGATCTCTATGCCCTAGTGCAAGTTGCGAAGAAGTGGAAGCACTATCTGATGGGAAAGGAGACATTAATCCACATAGATCACCAACAAATATAGTACTTACAGGCTCAGAGTAAGCTACAACAAACTAGACATTACAAGTGGATGGGGTTTCTATAGTAGATTCATTTAGTGATCAAGTACAAGAAGAGAAACACAAACAAGTTGGCTAACATGCTTTCAAGGCCACCCAAATTAAAGATCATGACTTTGGGAACTTTGATGCACATGGATCTATTCACCCATGATACATATAGAGATGCATATTCAGAGGATGAGGACTTCAAGGAGGCGTTTTAGTAGTTGTATAACCAAATTCATGTGCATGATGGTGACAACATTATTGAATAGCATCTCCAGGATGGGTTACTATGCATGCTAGATAAGTTATGTGTTCCCAAATGTGAGCATTTGCAAATGATTAGAGAGGCTCACACCTCCAAGGTTGTAGGACACTTTGGTGTAGGGCAGACAATGGCTAACTTGTAGAGGTATGTGTAATGGTCCAATATGTAAGAATAGGTAGCTAGGTTCATAAGAGTATGGATGTTTTGTTGAACCAACATGCCTAGTAATATGAAACAAGGTCTATATCATCCCTTACTTGTATCCACTCATCCTTGAGAAAACATTTCCATGGAGTTTGTGGTAGGTTTACCAACAACCAAGAAGGGACACAACTACCTATTCATTGTAGTTGACATGTTTAATAAGGTGCGTTTTGATGCCATGTAACAAGACCATCAATGGACAAGAAGCAACAAACTTGTTCTTTGGACAAGTCTAGGTGCACTTTGGGATACCAAGGAGCATCATTTCAGTTAGGGAAATGAGATTTCTTAGTGCATTTTGGACTACATTGTGGGAGAAGTTGAACACGAAGTTGAAGAGGTCTACAACATTCTATCCTCAGACAGATAGGAAAATAAACGTAGTCAACAAGACTTTGGTGCAACTTTCGAGGAGTTATAATCAGAAGCATCTGAAGAACTGGGATGAAAATCTAGTTTACATGCAACACTCTTATAACAAAGCAATCCACACTTCTATTGGTAAGTCCCCCATTTGAAACTTGTTTTGGATATTTGTCACCTTCACCTTTGGATATTGCATATGGGCAACAAGGAGGAGTAAGGGAGGAACTTACAGGGGATGCCTTGAGGGTTGAAAAACTTGTTGAGAAGATTAGGCAGATCCATATATAGGTAGAGGAGACACTATACAAGTCATAGGAAAAATACAAGGCTAGGCATGACCAACAAAGAACAAAGAAGTCATTCAAGGTGGGAGACAAAGTATGGTTATAATTGAACAAGGAGAGGCTACAAGGTCTTGGTAAGAAAATTAAGGCTTTGTGATTTGGTCCCTTTGAGATACTGGAAAAAGTGGGAGACAATGCCTACATACTTAGTATACGCCTGTACATGCACATTTACTTAGTTGTGAATATGGAGAATTTAAAGCTATATGTGCCTTCCAAGTTAGTCAGGAAGATAAACATATCCTATCTTCCTTTGAGGATTTGGTATCAGATGCTTAGGCAGAGTTGACAAAGGATACAATTTTACTGAAGAATCCCATAACTACAAGACAGGGGTAGCGTGACCTTTGGCAGATTGGATTGAAAGGACAACTTCTAGGAAAATCTAAATGGTACACCTGAGAGAAGGTGGAGGAAAATTTTCCTCACCTCATTCAGTAGAAGCTTTTGAGGACCAGAAGGCTACTGAAATGGGGAGGTGTGGTCTAGATTAGATCATTATATTGTTTTTCATCCATCTCAATGCTTTTAGAGTGGAAAATATGGAGGAATCTGTTCATAGGACCATTTTTACCAGCGGGACCTAGTTTGGCAAATCAAGGTCTCAAACCTTTTGGGAGCATTTTGAGGCATCAAACGAGATTTTTTGGGGTTAAACTTTATCACTTTAGCGTAACACATTTTTTCACATTCTACATATAGAGATCTTTCCAAAGAGGCAATAATCACCTCAATAAGAGTTTGTATGTAAAATTTATGCCACTCAGAAATCAACCTTCTTGCTTTCACCACCATAATTTGAGAGGATGCCACATCATCCCCCATTATTCATTGAAAAGGGGCTAGCCATGTGATTATGATGAAGGTTTTAGATGAGTCCATATTGTAAATTTGTTTAAGAGTTGGGGTAGTCAAACCTAACCACTAGTAGGCTATTGGGTTGTGTTACAACCAAACCACTATGAGGAAAAGGAGGTTCCCATTCTTTTCGAGTGCATTTACTCCATAGATGAGCAAAAATAACCAAGAGGGATAGGAGACAGAGCACAAATAGAGGATTTGTGCATTGTAGTAGCCCACGAGCCACACACCATACTTCTTTATACTTACAACCATTTTTTATTCGGAGAGAAAGAGCAGAACAGCCTCACCTTCCAGCTAGGATTTCTCCCGAAAGGGTTTCCTAGGACAGTGTCAAATTGTGGTTTGTGAATTTTATTTCATTCTTCTCTATTTTTTTTTTGCACAATTTTAATTTGCATGTATACACAATTAACAATAATCTACAAACCCATAAATTTAAAGAGAAATAAAACCCTAATAATGTAGATTTCAGATTTTTAAATATAGTTTTATCAGATTTGTTGTGATGAACTATCATGTGGAATATCCATAACAATTTACGGATCAAAAGTACTCTTTGACTCATAAAATATTGTCATTAAGACAATAAAAATGAGTTATTAATATTCAAGTTCTTATATAAGAAGGGAAAAGAAAATGACATAGTCTAACTATTATATATTATGGTTTTTTTTGGTCGAAATCTAATGATGTAGTTTTTAGCCATATTGTGATTGTTTGTTTAAAATGCATTAATGGGTTCAATGCCTTTGTCAAAACCTAAGACACTTAAATTATGCAAATTACACAATTCAAATTTAAAATTCTAACTAATTTCTTTTAAACTTCAAACAAAATCAACTCGAAAAAACCAAATATTTAATAATTAAACTACGTTAAATAAATTAAATCACATGTAATCTCTCAAAGAAAAAAATCAATAATTTATTCCATATCGATAATTATTCTTGATTAAAAAATAAATAAATAAAAAATAACATGCTTCATCTCAATATTAATTATTAAATAAATATTTAATTACAAATATTAAGAAACCATTAATAAAACTAGGAAGTCAATAAATACTTAATATAATGTTAACCTATTTGGAAAAAATAACATATTTATTTATTATTTTTATTAGAATTTAAAAATCAAATTTCTAAAGAAAATCATGATTTCTTAATTGGTGATAACATAGAATCTCACAAAACATATTGCAATATTCAATGTTCATTATTCACAGAATGTGATACATGTTAGAGGGGAAATTTAAAAAAATTCTCTTGCTTTATCTGAGGACTTACACGTTTTGGAACAAAAATGTGAAGCAGTTTTGGTGGTGGATTTAAAAACAAATAATAGTTAATATTTTCATAAATATATGTGTTTTACAAAAATTTAATCTAAATTTATATTTAGTTAAATTGTTGTGCATAGAGATTGTTCTATAATTTAATAAGAAGAGATATGTAGGCATTAATTGTAATGTAAAAAAATGGTATATCAATATATTTTAAATATTTTAATTTTAAAATATTATATTAAAAGTAAAAACCGTATAAAAAGATATAATAGTGTAAAATAATAATTTTGTAACTATATTTAAATTTAGTTAATAAGCAGATAAAAAACTTAATACTTATAATAAACTTATTATATAATAAGATTCTTAATAGTTTATATGCATCCCCATTTTACCTGATCTTAATTTATAAAAGAAAATTTAACAAACAAAAATTAATAAATTGGAAAAATATAAAGTACAAAACCATGGGAAAAAATTAATAAATTAAATAAATATAAAGTACAAAACCATCAACTATAACCAAACTATGAGCGATAACACTTTTCTCGAAAGCTACTTTTAACACAATTAAATATGGTTTGGTAAATGATAAACTCCAATGATATTTTGAGAGCTTGAGTGAGCCTAATGGTTAAGAGCATGTGTTTCTTCCTAAAAGGTCACAAGCTCAAAACCAAAGTGGGGTAGAATATGTATGCATTTGTACACATAGCCCTTGTTCGACAAACAAGGGGGTCTCATACACCAATTTTCTATTAATTAGACTATATGGAATTAAATTAAGATAATAATTAATTTATATTAATTTACAAATTTAAAATTTTAAGAATTTAAAAAAATAATAAATAAATATTTATTATAGCTGTTTTTTTAACATAAATTACTATTAATATATTATAATTATATTAATTTATAAAAATTATATTTAGACACTAATACTTAAATATATTTGAGATATGATTTTAATTATATTTAGACACTAATACTTAAATATATTTGAGATATGATTTTTTTCAAAAATTTAGCAGTTCCTAAAACACCACGGAGGGAAAGGTGCTGTCATCTTTTTGAGGATGAAAATCACTTCCTCTCAGAGTGCACCGCGTACAACCACATTAGATCTCAGTTTTAAAATCTTTGTTGCAACACTGACCTTCCTAGCCTTTTACGTTGTCAAAAATTACAATGAGCTTGGGAGGCTTCTCTCCAAGCTTTTTGAGCATAAGAATACAATCTTAAATTAAACTAAATAATTCGTTTCTTTTGGTTCAATAAACCAAAATTCGGTCTCAGTGGATGTCAACAACCATTATCATCATCATATTATAATTTATAAAAATAATATTTAACAAACAAAATACTAATACTTAAATATTTTGAGATATGAATAAAACAAAAATACTTATTTTAAAATCAACTTAGATTTATTTTAACTTTGGATTCACCAATATCGAGAGTGATCAAATTTTTTTGAAATAACAAACTTCTTTTATAGTGATTATTTGTAAATAAATCCAAAATTAAAATAAATTCAAAATAATTAATATCTATATAAAAAAAATTCATATCTTAATTATTAACTATCAAAACAAAAAGTTCACCCAGAAAGAAGTATTCTCATAAGTTAGAACTACTTCAACGATGAGTACATCTTTCTTAAAAAAATTGAAGAATCGAATTTTAATGGTTAATAAATGTTTTGAAGGATATTTGCAAACTTTTGTAAACGATTAATAAGATCAACTATATAAATAGACACGCTTAGTGTAACGATGTGTAATACCATTTGTCGTACTTCTACAAAATATAAGCTTTTAAAGTATCATATGGAAATGGTATCATATGGGAATGGAGCACCATTGCTATGTAAATATGTTGGTTTCAAATAGCAAATTCCTGAAAAATAAAGACAGCTAGAAATATCAAAATAATTTGTTTTCAAAAAATTATTTACTATAAGCAGCTAATTGTAAAAAAGTGTTGGGATATCTAAATCACATTCACTATGAATTTGTACTGGGGAATTAGGTGTTTAATTATTGGGAGTTAGGTGTTTAATTATCTTCAATGCCATAGACAAAATTCTATTAAACATGGTAAAAACTATAATTTGGCTCCAAAATTTTATTATGGTTCTTATTAGACTTATAAATAAATAGGTTTTATAAGTTTATGCAATTGACATTTTTAATAAAGGGAAGACACATGATATTTTTTATGCATTGTTTTTAAACAAAGAGATAAATCTAAAAATAAAAAAATCAAATCTATAAGTTTATTTATATAAAGAAGAAAGGTTAGTGTTTGAACCAAAAAGAATTTTGGAACTAAGAACTAATTCCTCACATTTCAAAGAGATTATTTGAATATCTTTTCATGAGACAATTTATCATAAGATGAAATTACTGAGGAACTAAGAACTAATTCTTCACATCTCAAAGACATTATTGAATATCTTTTCATGAGACAATTTTTCATAAGATAAAATTACTTGGGAGAGTGAAGAATTTCACCTTTGACATCTATTTCTACCTATGTTTTGGATGAATTATTTCAAAAGTACTTGAGGAAAGGTTTTCACCTCGAGAGATTTGGTCGCTCTCAACGCTTTATAGATCCGAGGTTACGATGGATCTAAGTTGGTTATATAATATCTATATTTGTATCTATGTGTCTCTTTCTTATTCCCTCTCTCTATCTCACCCCCAAACATACACACTCTCTCACCATATCTATCTCTCTCTATCTTCCCCTTCTCTCTTTCTCTCTTTCCCTTCTCTCCCTCTCCCTCTCCTCTCCCTCTTCCCTCCCGCTCTCCTCTCTCTCTCTCTCTCTCTCTCTCTCTCTCTCTCCCTTATCACTCCCTCTCTCACTCCACCTTTCTCCTTCCATGTCTTTCTTCTTCCCTCCCTCTTCCCCCCTCCAACTCTCCCTCTCTCTCTTTCACTTCCCTTTGTCTCTTTCCCCCCCTCACTCTCCCTCTCTCTCTTCCCTCTAACTCTGTCACTGGATGCCTCCCTCTCTCTTTCTCTCTCCCCCCTCCATCTTTGTGTCTCCCTCTCACTCTCTTCCCTTGCTCTCCCTATCTCTCCCCTCTCCTCTCTCTTCCCTCACTCTCTCCCCATCTCTCCCTTGTCACTCCCTCTCTTTCTCCACCTCTATCTCTCGATGTCTTTGTTCTTTCCTCCCTCTCTCCCCCTCCCCCTCCATCTCTCTCTCTCTCTCTCTCTCTCTCTCTCCTCCTCTTCGTCTTGCTTCCTCTCTCTCCCTTTCTCCCCCATCACTCTCTTTCTCTCTTCGCCCTTCAGCTTTGTCACTATCTCCCTCTGCCACCACCCTTCCCCCCCCTCTTAAATTTGATTTCATGATATTGTGTTTAAGAAAGTATCTAAATTAAAAAAACTCAGTTGGTTGTAAAATATTAAACCTATATTTTGGATCAATCATATCAAATAAAGTACAATAATGAAAAATTTAAAACAATCATGCACTATCTTTCTTCTATTATTGTTAGTCAATTTGTTTGCTCTCGTTGCTTGGATCCTTAATTAAGATGGATCTATGTTGGTTCTTGGTAGTATTATTCATAGTATATATATTTCACATCTTTATATATAAACTATTCTCATTTTTAATTTTATTGAAAGCTTGATTTAAACTCTATGGGAACATTTTTAGTAGTTGTGAGGATAGAGGGTTTAGATATATCTTAAGAACAATGATAACCTTTTTCCTTTTAGATTTAATTTAAAAAATGTTAAAAAATTAAATTAAATTAAAATATTTTGATTGTGAAATAAGTTATGTTTTTTGAGCATGTGATATTGATAAGTCATGATATTGGCCCATGGTATTGTAACAAAACATATTTACATGTTAATAATATCGACGGTAAAGTGGAGGTGAATATACATGGTGAAGAATCATGTCATATTGTTATAAAATATTTTGATTGTGAAATAAGTTATGGTTTTTGGGCATGTGGTATTGATAAGCCACGATATTGACCATAGTATGGTAACAAAGCCTATTCACCAGTTAATAACAAAATCAAAATATAATAAATTGGCTTTAACTTTAATTTTTTTGTTATTAATTGAGCCAACATTTAAATATTTACGTTTTATATTACTTTTAACCTTTTTTTGGTTACTTTTAATGTTTTATTTTTTTAATTTAGCAAATGTTAAATGTTAAATATTTACTCCTACACATATACACCTATATCTACCCCATACTAGGCTGTATAACATGTTAAATGTTAAACATTTACTCGTACACATATACGCCTATATTGGGCCGACATTGACATTATATTAATTTTGTTAAACGTTAAATGTTTAACATTTACCTTGACATCTACCCCATACTGCTGTAGAGTGCCTCTTAATGCAATAAGAAATATCAATAAGTAAAATTATTGAGATATAATAAAGACTCGTCATTGTAAGTGGATACTACAAGTCTATCATTTCTCAAACTTATATGAATTGAAATGTGACACATTATACATCATCCTCTCACACACAAGATAAATATCATCAATTGTCCCATTGCACAAATACAAAAAAAGATATGATTGCCTATAATATCATCATACATGAATGTGCGTAGGCACTATAATGTTACAGTGACAATATGTCTCAAATCAATGTGTCGCATTAACATGATAACCAATCTCATAAATAAGATATTACACTCTACAAGTGTACATGACAAAAGTTAAAAACTTACCGGATCTAGGCCATGGAAGATGAAATTATCATTAGATTTATACAATACAACTTGAATTAATGGGCCACATCAACATTATAGCCAATTTTATATGTGAAATATTACACCCTACAATTGTACATCATATAGAGTGGGATAAAAACCTGTAAGTTTGAGGTAGTTGAGATGGAATTATCTTCACATGTATCTATATCATGTATATCTAACTACTTGTTTCCTTTCCCCTACAATATCACTCAAAAACTTTATACTAAAAAAATCTAAATATATAAGATTTGAATTTTTTCACATAATCATCATCAAAATTTAACTATATAATTTTTGGTTAAATTATAATTTTCCATTCTAGAAAAAAATTCTAAATATATAAAATTTGGATTTTTTGGCATAATCATCCTCAAAATCCAACTATCTAATTTTTGATTAAATTATAATCACAAAACTTCACTCTTTATAATAACATATAACATCAAGATTAGGATGGTGAAAGAGATCGTGTGATGTTCGAAACCCACCCTCTCGAGCTCCCCATCATCCACTCCCAAGATTCTGTATAGATATTTTTAATGGAAACGCTACACGAGTCAGCATCCTTCACTCCAAGGATTCGACATGGATTATTTCCGGAAAGCGTTCTTCTTATAATAATTTACCACCGCCCTGATGTTGTTGCCCATACGCGTAGCTTTTACATTTAATGTCCTCGTCCTTAATTTTGATTTAGGGGTAACTCAGTTGAATATGTCAAGAATGGATGGTTGAGCTGCATAGCACAATGGAAAAAACCCATTAAATTCTATGCTAATTCATTTTATCTGTAGTTAATTAATGATTTAAACCCTTGATGGGTTAGTCGGCGAACAGGCTGCCAAAATGGCCCACGTCATCTGAATTAAATAAATGGAGAATCGGCAGATATCTGCATATATTTTGGTTTGAAGTGAGCGAGTAGCACGGCAGAGACGATGAACAGAGCACAATGAGATGCGGATGCCCTGGAATAATACATAGGCATTGTATATACAGCACTTAAGAGCTAAAGTTGGTACTGGCGGTGACTAATTTCAATCTGTTTTGCGTCTTTTCAAAGGGCCTGGAAACCTATGTTTTGGTTTTTTTTCAAGGGGTCAATTACCTGCAGATTATATTAAATTAAATTTGCGGCGTTGTAGTTGATTTGGTGGTCTTTTGAGGAAAAGCGGTCGAGTAGGCGCATTTTGTACTCTTTAATGGTTAGTGCAGTCGATTGAAGAAGAATAACTGGGCACTAACAAGTCCTTTCTTCAGTGGGGTTTAAGGAAAGTTATATCTAATATATTTGTTCCAAAAGGGTTATAGGAGCTGTTGAATTAAGATCGAATTTTGGTTTAAGCTAACGGTAGCAGCGGCACGATGAGCGGCGCTGAGGATGTTGTGGATGACGTCAATGTCATGTCAGTTGAAGATGCACTCAATATCATTACTACTGGATCGCCGAGGTAACTCACTATTTATTCTTAGGTTTTTAATAATTATCTTCTGCAACAAAAAAGCCAAACCTGCCATGGTTGTTTGGATATTGGGCTAAGATGAGAGTGGCGGTGATTGAACGCAGTGGCATAATTACTGGCGTGGAAGATGTTTTCTCCGACAAAGATTATGTGGACGACATTAGCCTGGTCAGCGGTGGATCAGAAAGGTACTTAAAATAGCTTCTTTTTATGCTATTTTTTAATTCTTATTTTTTTATAAGATGCTGTATATTATCACGAGTGTGGCAAACGAGTTTTACCCCAATCTGGGAATATCATAATGTGATCTAGCGATATGTGTTTTTTTATAAGATGCTGTATATTATCACGAGTGTGGCCAAGGAGTTTTACCCCAATCTGGGAATATCGTAATGTGATATCTATAACATTGTTTCATTATATGAAGCTATAATGAAATTTGCGTTATTGTGTTTATGGAACTTTTCTTGAATTTTATTTGTACCCCCTAATTCGACATGAACCTGAGTCAGCTGAAACAGGTCTTGGTTTTATATTTAAAATTTATGCACTCTATCACGCATTTGTCTTCTCTACAGAGACGATTTTAATTATGGATATTTATTTGCAAGGAACCTCTACCCCAGAGGGTGGCTCAACCACCAACCGCAATAATAGCAAATGGATTAATTAAAGAAAAACACTGTGTTAATTTTAGTATTATAAACCAGACATCTTGACATTACGTTATCTTCATAAGCATAATTTCAATGAATTTCCTCTACTCGCAATAGATATGTTGCTAATCTGCTAGCAGGAGGCGTTGGTTCAAATTTAAAAGGTTCTTTTGAAATCAAGAAGTGTGTGACAGTGAAAGTTGGAAGTTATCATGGAAAGGACGTTCTACGTTTCTTGGCATAGCATGGACATAACTACATTGTTGGCAGGATATTTACAGGGAAATCATGTAGGACTTTTTTTGAGAGTAGTACTTACAAATATAATTCACCATATTGTCTTTAGTATTTGTCAAGATTTTCAAGTGGTAGTTGGAATGGTCTTAAGTTTTAACATTTCAATTACAATTGAACCTGGCGTACCAGAGTTATGCAAGATAGTGTGTCATTGCTGTGTTGCTTGTTTTCGGAAAACTATTGCATGCCCATCCATCAGACTTTTTAGCAAAAGAAATTTCTGGAATACTTGGATTAGAGGCTTTTGTAGATTGATCAAGGTATTAGTATTTGCACTTGAGACTGGCTAGCACATAATGGTTTTACAGAGCATAATACTTTCAAGACCAGGAACCATAGGATTGTCTCTCATTACTCTGCACGGGTAAAGTTCTACTTTCATGTTTTAAGCGTTCCAACAGGGCATAGACGTTTTATTTTGGCATTTTGTGCAACTTTGCACAAACAACATCATATGGTGAACTTTGATGTGATGGACTTTCGCTTAAATCTGTAGGATTGGGTTTGGTGATGTCATCAATCCCAAAGTGGTATTCAGGAGAGCCCAACTTTTCCTTTCTACATGTTTTGATTTTGATGAAATTATGTCATCACTGTTACCATGTTATGTGATTCCTAGTCTTTAGTTGAATGTTTTTGCTACAAAGTAGATGTGCATATCCTAGTAGAAGCTGATGCTTGATCTGAGATTCGGCTGCATATCATATGCATGGAACGCTATGTTTTTGGAACAGAGAATATTCCTATAAAATATTTTACTGAAATATTTCAGGAACGTGGAATGTGCAGCAAACTTGCAACATTCAAACTTTCTTTTCACTTGGGTGTGGATTTTAAAGGTGCTACTGTGGGTTTACAGATACTTTCTTCTACTTCTGTACTTGTTGAATACCATATAGCCTTTAGCTTCCTATCGTGTTTAATTCATTACAGCTTACATTATCTAAATATGTAGCTCCTGTCATTTTTATGAGTTTACTGTATATTTTCATTTTATAGTATTAATTGCTGGTGATTCTAAGTGACTAGTTGTTTCTTTCGAGCCTATTGTATCTCATGTATTGACATATCTGTGGCATTTCTTTATGGTTTTCTTATGATAAAATCTATGAAGTAATAATCAGAGAACCATAATCTACTGCAAGGCCAGTTAAAGATAAATAAAACAGTTATTACAGGTAGAGAGTGGGTTTAATTAAATTTCCAATCTTATAAAAGAACAGCATACATCAGAGATATGTTGTAAGAAAGTCTTAAAAATCCATTTATTTTGGACCATGAGAAATAAATAATATAAATGAAAGAACATCCAAAAACCTGGTATAGGATGAATTCTATCAAGTTGTATGAATGAATTTGTGTAAAGAACTTTAAACAGGGAATTGTGCCATTCACATTTCAAATTATGGATGTTGTTGGCAAACTGACTTTGAAGAAAGCAACACATCTTCCATTCCAAAGAATGAATTATTATCATACGTATGGTAGTTAAGGTCATCCTGTAGTTCATACCTGCTGCTTGGTTGTGTACTCTGTAATGAATGATGAAATTGTTAAGGGAAATGCTTGATCCACATTGGAGATAATTCTGGATGAGTATGTAAAAGAGTTTTATCAAACTCCCACTTAAAGCATCGAACTCGGCCAAACTGATGTCACTTAAAGAGTTTTATCAAACTCGGCCAACTGATGGTACTTCAAGCATCCCTTTCCCTCGAGTATAACAACATTAGACTTGGTTCACATTTTTCTTAATTGCAAGTATTCTTAATTAGTTCAGGTTTATTCTGTTTTCTTAATTCTAAGATACACTTTTCACTTGGTTATTCTACCTTTTCTCTTCTACAAATGTAGCTCTTCTTTATTCTTTTATAAATACACCTAGAATTTGTATGTGGGATATGCTGACTGTTTATGATTCTTAGTGGTTGGTTGCCTCTAAGTTTCTGTATTATATTTCACTATTGTATACTGTAACTTCATTTCACAGTTTTTGTTTTTTTAAGTGATGAAAATAATGACTTATACCTTCAATGCAAAATCCTAACTGGCAAAGAAAACAGCTAAATAACATTTACAAGACAAGAGTTGTATGCTCACAGTGACAAAGGAGTCTTGAGTTTCACACTGCATTTTTCATGCTTTTTGGTCACAACAAACACTAAAACTCCTGTGATCCATATTTTTTTCTGTTGTGCACAATTGAACTATTTATGGTCTATTAAAATGCAGTGAAGATAAGCGTTGTAGCTATGGATATGCTAGCTGTCAAGGGAGAAGAGCAACAATGGAGGATTTTTATGATGGAAAAATATCAAAGATCGATGGTCACATGGTTGGCTTTTTTGGGGTTTTTGATGGTATGTTTCCATTCAGGACTTGACCTTTTGTTTCTATGCAAGTTATTTATTTGTAAAGGCACTCGTATGTTTTTAAATGAACAATGGTAATGAGAATATTGAACACGAGATAAACACCAGTTTTGGCTTTTTGTTCTAGTTCTGAGATTTTTTGCTGGGTTGTTTCTCCTAGGCCATGGTGGATCTCGCGCTGCTCAGTATCTAAAGCAACATCTTTTTGATAACTTGGCAAGCCACCCCAAATTTATGACGGACACCAAGTTGGCCATAAGTGCGTGCAGGTTTCGAACGCCTCCTGGCTATGAGTTTCCTTATTGATGTTATAATATTCAAATTGGATCCTTTATAACCGTTACGTTGTGTACTCTAATACTTATCTGATATTTAAAATTTCAGCTGAAATCTATCAGCAAACTGATGCTGAGTTCTTGAAGGCTTCAAGTAGTATTTATAGAGATGATGGGTCAACAGCATCAACAGCTGTGCTAGTTGGTCACAATCTGTATGTTGCCAATGTTGGAGATTCTCGAGCAGTTATGTCAAAGGCAGGCGAAGGTGAAGCATCTTTATTCATATGCTACCGTCTGTAATATCTTCATTTTGACAAGTTCCTTTTGTATTTTGGTATGGAATATCTGCCTATTAGCATGTCTGCACAGCCTTTGAATGACTTTGACCAGAATGCAAATAAGGACATTTTACTGTTACTGGTGTTAGTTCAGAGCACTGTTGCAAATATCTCTGGGTTTCTAGGTGTAGTTTATGCCTTGCCATAGTTATTATTTTCTGATAGTTTCCCTGATATTCCTAAAAAGTTTATTTTTTTCCTTGAAAAAAAACCTGTAATCTTATTACTGAAAAAAAAATTACATTTTGTAAATGCTGTTAGAAATGCATTCAAGAGATAGCCATAAGGCCTTCAAAAAACTGAGCACAAATCTCCAAGAAACAACCCCCAACATCCGAAGGTCCACAAAAAAAAAACATAAACCAGGCCCAAACCCCCTCAGAAAAATAAAAAATAGGGCTCAAAGGCCTGCCTGCAATAAAGCCCATAGGGGACCAAAAATATCACGGGTCAAACCCAGAATAAGGGCACATGACGCAAACTTAGGCCCCGACAAAACCCCCAATCCGCAATGCCATGAACAGCCATGCCACAAATGAGCCCGATCAGAGGACAAACATGTAGTCGGCAGCGGTGGAAGACAGCAGAAGAAAGAGGCCAAAATCAACGAGTGGAGAAGCCATGGCAACAATCTAGCGCCCAAAAACGCAAAAGGACAGAAGCACCAGTGGAGAGAGGCAGCATCAGCAGCAAAGAAAACCCTGAGAACGAGCCATGAAACACCAAAGGAACCATGCCAGTGGTGGACAAAGGAGGACAGCCACAACCACGACCACTCGAACCAGGCTGAAAGTGGGCAGGCAGCACAAACTAGAGGGAAAAGGTGGCTAGGGTTCCAGCTGCCTAGCCCTTCAGCCCCTCAATGCCATCAAGTTTTCTCTAATTATTCCTCCTTCAAGGAAATCATTCCCAAAAAGTTTCTTTCTGGTTCCTTAGCGATATATCCCCCAAAATGATAGTTAAAACTTGGTTCAGAGCGCATATGCATGAGACGCCGTATTGACCATATCATTTTTAAATTTTCTTTATCCAAAGCCTCTCCCTGAACAATCGAATTTTATTCTTTTTTGCTAGCTGATTTCTAATTTTACAGTACAATTCTTTAATTTCTTTGTTCTATGCTCACTTTCTCAGCTGCGAAGATGGATCTGAATATGCTTGGCATTGGCATAAAACATTTTGATTGTCACAAAGTGATGGTGGTTTGAATTTTTTGAAAGTTGAATTGGTGTCCATATATGGTAACTATCCCGTGAATAAGACACCCAAGCGCATACCAAAAGAGTAACCTGTGGTACGTTTCTTTCATTGTGCAACCTGCCTAGTTTGAATGGTTGTTCAGTTTGCAGTGTGCACACTTTCAAGACCGTAGTGCATCGTTCAAGACCTTAGGATTCTGTTTTCTGCCTTCTAATGAATGTCTTTGGGATGTGCCATGAACTGTGAAACCATTTCAACATAATTGCTCAATTCTAGCATGGTAGTAAACATGGTAGATTGGGCTCTCTACCCTCAATCCCTGTACAATGTTGCAGTGACTGCCTTTGAGTCTTAACAGGTTGATAGCATTCATCCTTGTTTCTATAGGAGTTGCTACTAATTTACAATAGCCATGTTAAACCTTTTTACTATGTATTTTTTTGTATAATCTAGAGAAATAATTCCCCACAGCCTCACACTTTTAAGCAAAGAATGAGGAAGCTGGTACATTGCGAGTGCCATTCTCAATTTCCCTGCTCTTTCCCATATTTCTAGATGGAGGTGTGAAAATTCCAATATGGAATCCTATTGCAGCAACTACTATTATTTCTCTTAACTGATAAATTAATTATTCAGTTTATTGCTACAACAACATCAAAATAAACACACTGCAACCTTCACAAATAAAACTGCGGAAAATAAATAGTGCTGGAAACTGAGAAATGCTAGTACACACATAAAATATGAGACAATTATTTTTGGACAAATGTCCCCGGAAAAACCCAACTTGGGAAAGGTGGTGCAACTGTGAGGGTTTTTATTATTATGCAACAGTGAAAATCTAAGTACAAGCTGGATGAGTACAAGCTGGATGCTTGAAACTGACAATCCACAACAAGAAAATTGGGCAAATTTATTGAAGGGAATTACCAGTGTGGCGAAAATCGCGATTTTTTGCATGAAACGATTAAATTAGCTGATCAAATCGGTGATGTTTTCATTTTGAAAAAATCGCGATTTAATCCTGATTTTTCCCAAAAAATTGCAATTCAATCCAGATTTCTCCCAAAAAATTGCGATTCAATCCAGATTTCTCCCAAAAAATTGCGATTCAATCCAGATTTCTCCCAAAAAATCTTGATTTTTGTATTTTGTATTATTATTAGTATTTATTTATTTATTTTTTTTTTTTTTTAATTTTGCCGATTTTTACTGATTTTATCTCGATTTTTACCTATTTTATCCCAATTTTTACGATTTTTTCCGATCTCGGAGCTTAGCTAATTTAATCCCGATTGCAATGTTTGCAACATTGGGAATTATTCTTCCTCCACAAGCAATCCTGACACAACCTGCCTACAGAGAACTCGGCCTCTGAAGCCTTTGCGTCAACCTCTATACTACACTGCGCAATCTCTATGATGTCAAGCCTCTAACTGGTCTTTGATGAAGTCGTTTTTCCTTCTGCTGCTGAGGAAATCGTCTCTCTGACCCTCTAGAACCTCTGCCCGGTCACTGGAACTGAGAACAAATCTTCTCCTCAACAAATCGAACTGCCCTCTTTGAAGCAACTTTGCAGTCCTCTGCGCTGCCTCACTGGGAAAACTCGGCCCTCTTGCTGCTGCCTCTCCAGATCTGGAAAATCTCCTCCGTACTCACTATCTCGCCCCTCACTGTCCTTGCCCTGCACTCACTGCTTCGATCTCTGGATCTCTCTGACAACTGACAACTTCTACTCAAGAAATCGATCTGCCAAGGAAATCAAAGTGCTCAAGTGATTTATCCAAGTTCCCACCGACTTTTTCTTATAATCCTCTGCTGGGACTCCAACGACCAAGATTAAATCTTAAACAATGGCTAGGATTATCTTGAAGTCTCATGCATTTTAGCCTCTCCACCAAATATCGTGGCTAGAACACATCTAATGCCTACAGAAACTAACAGGAGGGTGGTATATACTAGTGTTGATAATATTGGTATCGGGAAAATATCGGCGAGGGTCCAGAAAATATCTTATCGGCAATATTGGCGAAAATATCGGCAAATATCGGCAAGCATAAAAAATGCATAATATATTCATTTTTTTTTCTTTAGATTTTTAAACATATAAAGCAATAGCAACATGAAATAAACACATTGGCACATAAATATGAAGAAAAAACTGATATATATGATGTCAAATAGAAATGATATATCAAAGGCGATACCAAATCCTGCTGATCTCTGATAATTGTCCATTCAAGGACTCAAATGTGGAGAACCAATACAAAATAACATCACATATATAAAAGTATCTCATCATCATGAGTTACATGTAGCATAACAAATAAAACTAGTAGCTATCTATCTACTGCCCTCTCCCCCTTTTACGGGAAAACATCATGCGCTGTTTGCCAGGCTTGCACCTAGTAGTAGAAGGCCCTGACCCTACCTCTGCACCTAATGTCAAATAATGAGTGCTAGGCATGGAGCTATGCTCTCCTATATCTATAGCAGATGGTGTTGATGCTGATGCTCCCGCAGTGTCCTCCTCCTGCTCCTCCTCTAAGTGTTGTTGCTTCTCTGACTCCGAGTCCTCCTCTTGCTGCCCCTACTCTAATGGATCATCTACCACTGGCTCTAACCATGAAGGTGACTCCTCCAAGAGGGGCTCCTCAGACTCCACCCTCCA